>JARHVA010005855.1:907500-1032500 GCA_037957365.1 Torreya grandis
TAATCATAGATTAGAGTGATTAAATCATCCAATCTCACCAAGTTGTGAATTATAGCTATGATGGTTGGTAAATGGCACTCTTGACAGTTGAAGAACCACTTTTCCTTTTATGGGTTGGGGGCATGATCACCTCCCAACTTTCCATACTCCAAATATAGCACCACCAGGGTAGGACTCATTTGACCACATTTGATCTCATTCACATTCCTTTATAGAAGATGGATGAGGTTGAAATTACCATTATAATTCACTAGTTCCCATAATAGAGCCAACCTTATAGACCCATTACCATGCAACATGTACATATGTGTATTCTATCTATGTTCTTTCTTTATGCTACTTTTTATTATTACTCATATACATTTATTACTTTGTGACATACTCTGGATTTTTGGGTAATATTCAAACTAAAGACATAAATAAAACTAAATCAAAGGCAAAGGGTGTTGTACTATATATATATATATATATATATATATATATATATATATATATATATATATATATATATATATATATATGGAAACATGATATGAAACTATGCTTATACCAAGTATGGGTATATACATTTCTCCCCCTTTAATATATTAATGCATGAAACTAAAATAATTATTTTTAAGGAAAACAAAATGCATACCTCAGTGTGTACAACACCCTTTGCCTTTGATTTAGTTTTATTTATGTCTTTAGTTTGAATATTACCCAAAAATCCAGAGTATGTCACAAAGTAATAAATGTATATGAGTAATAATAAAAAGTAGCATAAAGAAATATATATATATATATATATAGGTATACATTTATTACTTTGTGACATACTCTGGATTTTTGGGTAATATTCAAACTAAAGACTTAAATAAAACTAAATCAAAGGCAAGGGGTGTTGTACACACTGAGGTATGCATTTTCTTTTCCTTAAAAATAATTATTTTAGTTTCATGCATTAATATATTAAAGGGGGAGAAATGTATATACCCATACTTGGTATAAGCATAGTTTCATATCATGTTTCCATATATATATATATATATATATATATATATATATATATATATATATATATATATATATATATATATATATATATATATATATATATATATATATATATATATATATATATATATATATATATATATATATATATATAGGTATATTGGCCAAGTATTAGATATTTAATGGCATGGTCTCATATGGAACTCCTTGGGTCCATCATATTTCAATTAATCTATCTTCCCCTTTGGGTTTGTATGCTATCAAATTACCTTTTTATATGGTGTATCTCAGGGATCCTTACCTTTGTTTCTATTATACATATGCTATTAGCCTATAGATACTTGTGTCCATGTTGGACTCTTGTATCAACACAAGTTTCTAACTAAGGCACATGTATCCAGATATACACTTTTATATTTTTCTATCATTTTCACTTTTGTGACCATTTCTTTATCTCTATATGTTCATTTTCTTGTCGGATTTTGCACACCACTAGATCCTAATTAAAATCAATAGATCCCTATATATAGAGAAACTATGGTCTAACTACACCCCCAAAATTTTGAACAATAAACTTTCTAATTAGTAATTACCATATATTATAGGCTATAAAATTAAATTACATTATTTAAGTATTTGAAGCATATAAAAGGTAAATCTACTCTTGCATTACTTATACCAAGGGTTATAATAGAAGAATAGCATATAGTCTCACAACTAAAATTTCCCAAACATGCCTAGGAGGGATAAATACATGTTATTTTGATGCCATTTTAAGATTAGTGGCTATGTAGGCAAGACTTATCAATAACCTTGGTTAATAGGGTTAGCTAGAATCACGTGTCAACCCATTTTTACCAAGTTATAAGAGGTCAAAGACAAGAACATTAGGGTTTCAATTATTGGATAGATTCCATACAAATTTAAAAACATCTTGATGGATGAAAAAGGAGTAAAATTGATAACATAATTTTAATGTAATTTTGGATCCATTCTAATGCATATCAAGATCTATACATGTGTATAGTATTTACACTTGTGTTGACACAACTATCTAGGCTCAATGCAAGCATACTGAGCATAAAACAGAAAAACATGAACTGAGTAGATCCCATGGCCTGATCACTATTCTAAGATGATTTCATATTACTATCATAGTATGGAATGTAAGACAAAATAATTTATGATCTATATCCCTTGATCACTTTTTACTTACTATATCATTTTACATGTATAAATAGAAAAAATTGTATAGTCTGATATATATATGGATGAATTCTAAAAATTTCCATATTAAATTCAAACTATTTTATTTGATTAAGTGTGTCAGTGTATAAAAACCCAAATAACATAAAACAATATAAAACCTTGAGAACATTATACCTTAAAAACATAGTACCTATAGACTATTGTACCTTGAGGATAAGATTTTTTTTCAGTGAATCATATCCTTTTTTTGTATGCACAAGATTATACCCATATAATAAAATGTAGAATTCTAATTTTACTTGACAATACAAAAAATAGAAATTCATAATTATCCATATTTTCCTTGGATAATATTTAGGTGCATTGGGGATGTATACCTTTGATGGCATTATAGGAAGACACATCCTAAGGATGAGGCCTTCTAGGCTACATGTATGTATTAAGATGCACGTAAAGGTTTAGACATGTGTCCTTCTATGGGTGGATATGAATAATTATTTCTATTAAAACTCACATAATTATAGTTATAGAAAAGTAGAGGTGTTTTAGAAAATTAAATAATTTTAAATACAAAAAAGGAAAAGCTGAAGAAGATGGATGCTTGCAAAATTTTATGTATGTTTTGTAATAATTTATACACTTGACTAAATATTTTTGTGTGTAAGTAATAATAATATAATTTTTTCATGTGACAAGGGGTAAGGGCCTTAGTGAAATTATGAGCCTTGAATGGGGTGAATTATTTTGATGGTAATTCATAGATTAAATTCATGTTACTTTTATTTATTAGAAGTGATGTGAATAGAATGTTTTCCCCTTTTATTATAATATTACTCAGATTTAAAGAATTTTTCGATCGCTATTTTGGCATGGTTGTTTATCTAGGTTTAAACCTCAATAATTTATATCCTTCTTATTTTGTGTGTACAAACATAATTTAGTTTTGGGTCCTTTATAAAACCTCTTCAAATTGTGGGTTGATCAGTGCCTTACAAACATAATGATGTAATATATCTAAGAGGTGATATTTCCCCTTCTTATTTTTTGATTTTTTGTATTATGGAGATTATTTTTGTTTCAAATTCATATTATTTATTTCTATTTATCAAAGAAATAAGATACTCTATTAAAGAGTGCTTTTTAGATAAAATAAATAAGTTTATTATGTGGTATAAAATAATTTATTTGAGTCCTTGCTAAATAAAAGAAATAATTTTGGTCTGCAATTTTTGGGATTATATTTCATCATATATTAGGAAGATAAAAAACTTTATTTATTTTTCATGAAAATGAATTGCTTAAACTATGTTCCTAAATGTTAAATTGTGTAACTTTTATAAGTTTATATTTTCATAGATATACTATTATATACATGTATTTTTAGTCATCATAAAGAGAAATAAATATGTACAAAAGATTTATTTTATGTTTATTAATATTCTTAACTTGTTAAAATTTAGAGCTATGTTTGACTAAAGTTATAAATATATGAAAATTTCTCCTATATGTTTAACAATGCTTCTTTAGGTGGTGTAAATACTATATTCTATATTTTGTGACATACAAAAGCCTTTTATATTGCATTTTGTAATTTGTGTTACTTTATTATAATGAAATAAACACATATGGGTTTACTATCAAATTTTAAATTTTATGATGGTCTCCATATTTGTCTAATATTTTAAAATACATATATTATTAACCCTTTGGATAGTGTGTTAAAGAGAGTCTTTACATAATCATTCCTATTAAAAACCATGTTCAGGTGTCTAATCTTGTTTTAAGTGCTCAAGAGCTCATATCTTGAAATACCTCATGGTAACTATTTTGAGAACACCTTTTTATGTATGACGATGATGCAAAAAATTATGGAATTTTAGATATGTGTATTGAAGAGATTCATTCACCTTTCATGTGAGTAGTTCTTCCAATAATGGTAAGATTCTATCTACCTCAATCTAATCAATGAATTTTATGCTTTCAACTAGGTTGTTAATGTATGAGTCTAAATAATGAAGTTCTTTAAATACCAGGATGCCAACATAGATTAATGACATCTAAAATAGTTTCCACCACTTTGGATTAAGTGGAAACCAATTTATTTCTATCTCCAAAAAAATTATACATAAAAATTTTAGAAACAAATATCTACAATGGATAAACCCTTTTTCTTACCTTATATATACATATATTTAGCCCTATTAGAGAATAATAATGTGGATCTATGAAGAAAAATAATTAATCTAAAAGTTTGATCTTTTATGCAAGATATGAACATGTCAATAGCATTATTGATAAACACATTAGTGAACAAGGATACCACATCAAAGCTACCAAAAATTTCATCACAATTCACTCCTATATCTTTAACATAATCTTCAAAGCGATACAAATAATAAATGAAATAATTTTTATTTCCCACAAAACATCTCAACTATGTTCAAGTTGATACATTAAGGAGTTTAAGGTTTCCATAATTAGTCTTATTAGAACAATTTTGTTGTGAATATTATAAGATTTATTAATTGTATGGGTTATTTCAATTTTTAGAATCAATTTCTTCCTCTCGCTATAATTCAAAAAATAATATTTTATCAACCTGGAAACCCTCTTTGTCATCAAAGACACTAAAAGTAAAACATCACATAATTATCGATATTATGTAAATATATAATTTTTTGAATCATGGTCCCCATGATATAACATTGTTATAAAATCAGCAATATTTACCTTGATAATTAGAACATCTTGATTATATAGTTCGAAGAAAATTTTAAACACACACACACACACACACACATGCACACATGCGCATGCATGCACACACATGTGTGCGCGCGCGTGCGCGCACACACACACACACACACACACACACACACACACACACACACACACACACACACACACACACACACACACACACACACACACACACACACACACACACACACACACACACACACACACACACACACACACACACACACACACACACACACACACACACACACACACACACACACACACACACACACACGCACACGCACACACGCATGCGCATGCACATGCACACACACGTGCATGCACACATGCATGTGCACATGCGCACGCACACACATACACACACACACACACACACACACATACACCTCTTTATGTTTGTGTACATGCATATATAAATATGTTCATGTGTGTGGTTATGTTCACACATGTATTCTCAAAATAATAAATTAAGTAGGGTTAAATTGTTAAGAATTAAAATCTTTAAACTAGATTTAATATGACCATAAATTAGATCAAAATTACTAGCATGCATCATGTAAACATTCCTCAAATCATGGATATTATGAAAGCATAAATGGAAATAACAATAATCAATAATACATAACATAACTCTGCCATGGTTCACCTAATGTGGGATATATCCAACAAGAAACTCCTTAAATAAAACTGTAATCTAAAAACAAGCTTATAATGAAATCTCACAGAGATAGAAAATCTATTGTAAAAAATGCTACATAATAAATTCTACACTTTCAAATACACCTACAAAATACTTTATCTCACAAGATACTATATCACACCCTACAATAAACACCTACACTTTGAAAAAAAATTGTAGTTTAACTTCAATCCTCAAATCCACACACTGCAAATAAACCATCAACCTCTAAAGGCCACACGACACTTGTATATATAGAAAATAAGTTAAAATCCACCAAAGGGGAAGAAACTTGCCATGATTATCCAACATAAGCATCATCCATTGACATTCACCTTAGTAACACCTCATCAAGTTCATCCAAAATCCCATCCAAAGAAGAACATGCCAAGTTTGTCTCTCCACCTTTAAAGGCACATTTTCCAACAACATGTGATCACAACCAACTACTTGAAACAAGTAAGGTATCCCATTTTCCAATGAACAACCGACACCCTTAAATCAATGAAATCAAAATGGAAAATATGCATCTAAAAACGAACTCTATAAAACATGGAAACATAGAAATTATATTAAAAAAGGAATATTCCACTCACATCTGGAACAAGGTTCCACAAAAGGTGGAGTAGGAAAAAGTGTGCTCCCTACATTTGTGTAGCTCTCTAGGCCCCAAAAATATACTCCTAAAGTTGTGTGATAGCCCCTAATGGCTCCACACTCAATAATCTCCCACTTGGAGACCGTTTCTCCTAAACAAAATCTATCACTACAAATAACCACTAAGGCCAACTAAATATGAACATAGTCTCAACTTGTCCAATGTGACCACTTTGGTCATCATATCCATAGGATTATAGCTAGTAAAAATCTTTTCCAACTTCACCAAGTTATCCTCAAAATTTATCTTGATGAAGTGATAATGTAACTGAATGTGTTTCATCCTCGAGTGGAAAGGAAAGTTCTCTACCAAATTAATAACACTCTAACTATCACTATGCAGTCTCCCATCTTCCTGTTCATGACTCAACTATTGAAAAAACTCCTATAACCAAATAATCTCCTTGTTATCCTTTGTGATAGTATAATACTCTATGTCTATGGTTGACAAAGCCACAACCTTATATATCCTATAAATCCAACTAACCATTGTATCTCCAATAGTAAATATATAGCCTATCATACTCCTATAAATATCCCCTACCATATCTGAGTCCACATAACCATGTAAAGTGGTATTTAATACACCATAATATAATGCAAAACTCATGGTTCCTCTCAAATACCAAAGAATCCATTTCACTTATTGACAATGCTCATAACCAGGATCACTCATAGACCTACTCACAACTCCCACTATTTGGACAATATTCAGCCTGGTACAAACCATTTCATACATCAAGATACCAACTATTGATAATTAAGGTACCTTGGACATATTAATATTTTTATCTTCTATCTTGGGACACTTCTTGTTTGATAATCTAAAGTGGCCAATAGATACCAATAGATTTAACATCCAACATGCTAAACATTTCCAAGACTTTCTTCACATACTCTGATTGGAATAAGATCAGCTTTCTCTCCTTACTGTCATGAAAAATACTCATACCAAGGATTTGTTTTGCAGCACCTAAATCCTTCATAGCTAAAGAGTCAATAAGCTTTTTCTTAAGCATATGAATATGATGTATGTTTTATCCTTCAACTAACATGTCATCAACATACAAGCATAATATAATAAAATAATCATCATCAAAATGATTGATGTACATGCAATGGTCATAATTACACCTTTTATATTCTTGTTCTAACATAAAACAATCAAATTTCTTATACCATTGTCATGGAGCTTGTTTTTGGCCATATGAGCTCTTCTTTAGTTTACACACAAAGTTCTCCTTCCTTTTCACCTCATATCCCTATGGTTTTCTCATATAAAACTCTTCATCCAAATCACCATGAAGAAAAGTAGTTTTCACATCTAACTATTCTAAGTGCAAATTCTCAACTTCAACTAAAATAAGAACAATCCTAATATAAGTCATTTTTACAATAGAAGAGAAAAAATCATCAAAATCAATACCTAGTTTTTGTACAAACCCCTTGACCACCATTCTAGACTTAAACCTTTTTCTCCCTTCATCTTGTTCATTTATTCTAAAGATCCACTTGTTTGGAAATGCACTCTTACACTTGGGTATCCTTACCCAATCCCATGTTTGGTTCTTCATGAGAGATATATGCTCCTCACCCATGGATTTTTCCCATTTCATCCTAACATCTACCTGCATTGCTTCTTCATAACACTCTTATTCTCCATTGTTAGTGACTAACAAATAATACAAAGAAGGATAAAAACATTCAAGTGCTCTTCTTACCATAGGATTTTGGGGTCCTTTTGCAAAAGGTTCTTGAACTGATTCATTATATACTTTTTCATTTGCAATATCATCCAATACTATGTACTCTTCCTATTCATGTTCATGTTCCTATTCCTGCAACTGATTCTTATACATGACTTCTTTTATTAAATACTACATCTCTAGACTAAAATATTCTCTTATATTTAATGCTCCATAAATTGAAACCAAAGTCATCCTCACCATAACCAACAAATGTGCATTTCTCTAATTTAACCTCTAACTTAGTCCTACCCTCTTTCTTAATGAGAGTAAAATCCTCACATCCATAGATTTTAAGAAAAGAATGATCAAAATTGTTTCTAGACCAAGATTGTTTGGGAATACCTCCATATAAAGGCATAAAAGATCCTCTATTAATCACATTTACTATCATGTTAACTACTTCTACCCAAAATTGTAAAGGCAATCCTACATGTAACCTCATGCTCCTAACATATTCCATTATTAATGTTTTCATCCTTTCAGATATCCCATTTTATTGTGGAGTTATTGGAACCATCTTTTGCCTATGGATTCCATTATTAGAACAATAATCAATGAAATAATTACTACAATACTCACCTCCATTATCTAGTCTAAGAAATTTCAACTTGAGACTTGTTTCAATATCAACCAAGGATTTTGACTTCTTAAAAGTGTCAAATACATCATATTTATTTTAATATAATAAACCCAAACTTTCCTAGTTGCATCATTAATAAAAATGATATAATAATTGGATCCAGCAATAGAAGATACCTGACCTAGTCCCCATACATCTAAATGTACCAACTCTAACTTATGCTCTTTCTTTGTGGGTCGAAATTTCAAGAACTTAACCCACTTCTATTTATTGTACACATAATCCTCACATAAATCTAGATCTATCTTTTATTTCATTAAACTTATCTTTTAATATCTCTATGCCCTTATGGCTCATATGACTGAGCCTATACTGCCACATAGTTACATCTCTATCTATAAGAACTAAATCAAAATAATCAACACTACTAGACAAATATAAAGTACCAAATTTCTTACCTCTAAAAATCACAAGAGCACCTTTGGTAACTTTCCAAGAATATGCATTAAATATAATCAAACATCCCTCACTACCCAATTACCCTATTGAAACAAAATTTGATGTGAACATAGGCACATGTCTAACAACTTAAGTAGTTATGTGTTCCCATTATACATTTTAACCTCAACAAAACAAATAAATTAATGATTTTAAGTCATATCACACTATTATTTTTTAGATTAACACTCCTTAATTATTCCCAACACTATTTCATGTAGATACATATATTTCACCCATCAACACTATCAAACTTACACAAAAAAATTGAATGGGATAGTTTAACATAGATCAGAGTTCACTTATCATAATGATGGCTCCATTCCATACATTGTTGATGATCACCATTTTAAGATGGAGGATGAATATAATTTTGTTTCACTACATCTACAATATGGTGTAGGATGGTTGACCTACATCACTAGACTCAAGGTTTATTTGTGAGTGTGTACTATCCCTCTAAAAACCACATGGCATATACAAAATGGTGAGTGGTCAATAAATCCCAGTGATGACAAAGTTACATTTTTCCAAGGAAAAAATATTGTTCCACAGATATTTATCTGTTATATTTAATGGATCAAACTCTTTTATGTTTTATTTTAATGCATATGTCATGATGCATAGGTTTGTTTAATGTTTTATTAAATAAAACTAATATTTTCATTAACATGTTAAAAAATAATATATCTAATATGAGGTTTCCATGTACAAAATTAATTTTCAGCATTTTATTTGTTAGCTCAACACACAAAGGTTACATAATGGGTATGCATTCATTATAAGATTAATTAAGATCCATTCATTACCTCTATGTGAATGCATTGACCATGATTTTTGTCTTAACTTGTTTTTTAATGTGACGTAGTTTTTTCTACATCAATACATTTCTTCATGTCATAAAATTCTATATAGGTTTACATGTTTGTGAATTTTTCATCTCAACCCATTAAAATTCCCCCATTTTTCTATGGTTTAACCCTCAAAATTACAACTAGGGTTTTAATCAAAATGAGGTTTATTTCTAGATCTATTTGTGTCATTAGGGTCTAGAATCACCAGCATGAATCAATAGAATACACTAGTCGGTGATGTGTAGTAACTTTTCCATAATTAAGCATAAGTTAGTACCAACCAATAGGTCAATATCTATCAATGATACTAATATGATCATGTAGAAGAAAACCAATGCAAATATTTAATGATTTATTGAATAGAGTAAAGCTCATGCCTACATATTATTGATTTTCACTTTAATAATATTTTCTAAATTAGGTAGTCAATCAATAAGGCTAAGTGTCCTAGTTAGGCTGATTCACAAAATTGGGGGACAATAAGGAATTTTAAAATGGAAAAATAAATTTCATTTTATAAAGGGTGTATGCCATTTTCAAAAGGGCCTACAACTTTAAAATTATAAAAAAAATTAAATAACTAAAAAATAAAAAATAGAAAAAAACCTGAGCCTAACTTGCCTTGGCATGATAACAAAGCCAAAGGAAATATGCCCTTTTCAAAAGGGATAAAACCATATAAAATGGTGTTTTACCTTCTATAAATGGCATATGACCTTTTAAGGTATAAATTTTTATATTTTTACACATTCCCTTTAAAATTGGCTTAATATTAGGCTTTCGACGGGGGGTGGGTGGGGGGGGGGGGGGGGGGGGGGGTAGGGGGTGTCCGAATCTAGCCTACAACTTGTCATGGAGAAGTCCACATGTTTTTTACTAAATTTATGATACTTTTCCATATTTTTCTGACACATCTGATCAAGTAGATTTTATTAAAAAATTTAAATAATTATATGGTTTATCATACGGGAAAATGTAGTTTTTTAAATATATATATATATATATATATATATATATATATAACTATTATTTTTAATTGTTACCTAATTTATACACAACATACCTCATTATGGACTATATGCATATTATTAAAACTAAATTTATAGCTTTTTTAACATTAATCTAAACTTTATAAAGCTTATATATCAAAAATCTAAAATCATTGTCTATGCTTTAAAAAAATAATTTTCGTCTCTCTCTCTCTCTCTCTCTATATATATATATATATATATATATATATATATATATATATATATATATATATATATATATATATATCAACAATGTCTGACATTTCATCTATCCATAAATGAAATTTCATACAAAAATTCATTCATTTACTCAAAAAAGGTGTGTCTATACACATTCAATCTTGTTATCTTTTCATAAAAAATACTAAGCCATTTTCACAAATGCATAAATTTCACATAAATTTATTATCTAGGTATTGAAAAAATTATATATTTAAATACTAAATTAAAATTTCACAATTTATATTCCTACATTATTGTCAAATTATTTTTCCAATTGTGTCTAACATTCTCTCCAAGTTCAAAAATTATTATTTTTTGTAAAAACAACTGTCACTTTAAGCTCCCCTTTATCCCCCATTATCTTGCATCTACCCAAACCTATTACTACTTTCAATATTCAACATGTTACCTTACCAAATTAGAATAATAAATCTTAGTATTTTATATCTAGATTTATTCTAAAATGTCATATATATTGATATAAATATCATTTCAAAGTTCTATCTTAATTATATTAATCTAACCAATTAATCTAAATAAGAGTTCTTTATTACTAAATTTGATTAGGAATCATACTTGGGTAGATAGGGTTAAGAATATAGAAATGACAATGCACAAGGGTGATGATCAAATATACAACAAGCCAATTGGGTACTAAACATAGATATAACATATGTAAAATTTCTTAAACTAAGATAGGCTAAAAATAATAAGTAGAACTATGTTAGATATAAAAATGAAAAATAAGTAATGTACTTATCTTTCTTGAAACTAATGTAATTTTAAATCTGGGATAGACATAAATTAGATTAATAATATTTTAGAACAATATTAATATTCTAATTTGAATGTTTCTAGAACCATAAAAACTAATTCCAGCCTAGGATGGTTATGTTGACACTACTATTTTAACTTGACGTAAGTGTCCTACATGGAATACCTACTAGAAAATGATGCAATCACTTAGATGATTTTGAATTTGAATTTTCCTTCACTGTGATGTATTCATATGTATATGATGACTATCCCTCCTAATGAATTTGCAAAACTCTAATTTTCATCTTCATAGAAACCTTGGGGAAAAATAAGTTAGTGGGCACACAGTATCAAGTTGACCTGAAATACCCCTCTGTTATTTAGAATTGTCTACATATCTAATAATTTTAATAGGGTCTCAGACTAATGTAGTTCTCCCCTACATTTGGCTTGTGTGTTAATCACATAATAATTAAAAATTAATTACAATAGTGATGTAGCTTGTAACTTAGAAAATAGATCTCTTAAAATACTCCTTTAATATTCAAACTTGTGTATGTGTTTTCCCTATGAATGATATGAAAATATGATAAAATAGGGAAGCTTTGATTTATATAGTGCTTGATCAATTACTTTGATAAGTTGTCTTGGTTTGTGTTAGGTTTTGTAGGTTTTTACCAAGTGAGGAATTAATAAAGGGTTGATCTTGTATTTATATCAATCCCTTTGGATAAGCAACTCACATTAAATCACTTAGGACAACCATTAGGATATGTTTCATTTTCAAATTATATGACTTTAAGGTACTGGAAACTTGTGTTAGAGCAAGACACTAGCGTTGATACAAGTATCTATCCTGGACATTAGTGTTAGGGGTTTAGAAAAGTAGCTACATAATCAAAACTTGTAGAGGTGGAAGATAAGTAGGTTTTAAGTATTATAGGCAATATATAAGAATCTAGGTCATCAACATAATATTTGTCAGACTAAGAGATAGGCTAAGGGTCACAAGATAAAGTATATGTGAGACTTTAGAATATGGGAAAGGTTCAAAATTGAGAAGAAAAGGTTTGAGTTTTCCAAGTGTACAAAACTAAGTTTCTATATAATCCATAAAATAGTGTCCACATTTTCACCCCTTTAATTTAGTAATGACATTATTATTTTAAATGAAAGGAATACATACCTAGATATGTATAACATATCATGTCTTTGCTTGAGTTAAAGTTGAGTGCTTTGCTAGTGATCAACTTGTAATTAAGAGCATGTTTGTTAATTGAGGTTAAAGGGGGAGATTTTTTTGAACTAGGGTCCTCAGACCCTAGGATAAATACAAAAAAAATAAAAATAAAGGTCTACCTCATACCATGAGATAAACTAAAACAAAAGAGGGCTAGAGATAGACCAAGTATAACCCACATACAATAAAAGTATAAACAAATAATAACTGAAGTCTACTTCAAATCAAAATTTATTAAGACATTCTCCCAATATTTTTTCATCTTCTTAAGGTTATAAAATTTGAAACAATCATTTATCTTTGTCCATGACATATTGGGATCCACTAAATTACCCCTAATTACCCTTCCCTTTTCCAGATGTCTTAGTTTGAAATAACTCCTTGAGATGATATCTAAGGTTATCTACATTATGAATCCCCTCATACATGGTTGCCTTATTGCAATTGACTAAGAATCTAATATTATTTTTCAACTTCTCATTATCATTCTCCAGGATATCCACCCTAAATTAAAGGCACTATAATTGTTTCTCATCCTACTTAGTTGAAGATATTTGGTTCAAGCTAATGTTCGCATGATATAAATAATTCACCTTCCCTCTAAATCCATGAGCTACCTCATGAACCAATGCAATATGGATTTTTGAAGATATAATTCTTCAGCTATATTATCATCATTATCCTTGGGCTTAAGGGAACTAACAAAGTTGTTGAAATTATCATTCATATATTTTTCTTATTATCCATTGAGTTCTTACCTTTTCCTTTGGAATCATCTTTAGTCATTTATTTCTCAGCCTCAAGAATCTCACTCTAAGCTGACACATCACCATGACCCTCATACTTATTTCCCTCCATAGGAACGTCAATAGAATCTCCTACCAAACATCCTTCTTTACCATACTTGTCTTGTTTCCCTTAACTATCAAATACAAACTTTGACGCACTTCTTAGGAATTTATCGATATTATCTTACATATTATGAGTTTTTTCCTCAAAAACATTGGATGTTTTCTCAATAGGATTAATGGTATTATTGACCTCATTACCCCTACTTGATCTCTCAACATATTTAAAACATGATTTTTTTATTTTCCTAATGTCAACATAATCACCCTCTACATATTTATTTAGAGGCTGAGAAATAGATGGGTTATTATTTTTCATACCCTTAAATTATTTATGAATGATTTAAATAACCCCTTCATGCCTTGGGGATGAATAATTTCCATGCTTGAACATTAATACTGAAACTTCAAATGAATGCAAAATGAATAAAGGTAAACTAAAAGGAATTCCATGTTAAAATAATTCAACATCATAAATAGAGACCATCTAATAACATTAAAGATACCTTCCAGGGTTAAATATTGTATTATATGGTAGATGACCTTAGAAAATGACTTGGGAAATTATTCTTGATCAAACACATTATGCATAAATTCCTGGTGTTCCCCTTCTTCTAGGAATATCTCCTTATCCCTTTTGTAGTATCTAAAAAATTTGTAAATTTTAGTTTCCTATATTTCCAAACCAGTTATGTGAGCAATGATTTTCTCTATGATTTCTAAATTATCTCCATTAATAATGATTGTTCTATCTTTTGAAGCATTCACAAACATGATAAAAATGTACTTATCATGCCCTTCTATCTTCTCCATGAAGCCTACAAAACCCCCCACATGAAAATCTTCCTAAATTATCTCATTTGTTTCACTTATTATGGTATTTTTTTGTTTTATTCTATTAGATAATCCCATACTTTTCCTAGGAGTGCATACATAGAGGTGAAATAACCTTCCCCTACTCTAAAATTTAGATTTCACCAAGTAGAGATGAGAGGTAACTATGATGCTTTTGGTATTTGGGCAGTATATTAGATGTTCTATCAATTCTAGAAACTTCTCAAGAATCCCAAAAAATATTAACCAAGCCAATATAAGACCCCAACTAAAACAACGGGCGCGATATATTTTTCCTCTAATAATTAGAGGTTTATCTGTTATGTTGAAGGCTTTGTTCATTAGAAGAACCTTCATCTTTTAAACTTACTATAAGGTCCCTATGGAGATCTACAAAGTCCATCCATGATGATTTTATTAAAGAGGTCACAAACTTATTGGTGAACCAATTCTCTATAGAGTTTCATTTCTTATAAATGTGTTCAATAGTAACTTGTTTTGAGGAGTCCATAATACCTATAACTTCTTTTATAACACGTTTAATAGACTAGTTGATAACATTTTTTATAGACAAATAATTAAAAATATTCAGAGAATCACCCTCCATTATGAGGTTTTGAACTCTCAATTGTTTTTCCAACTTGATCTCACACAGAGCCACAAAAGCTTTATTCTAATGGTTTGAGTTAACTCCCATATCTATAGTATATGCTACAACCAAATTACCTTGATGATATCTTATAATTCCACCTCCTCTAGTTGGGCCTAGATTCCTTTTCAAATATCCATCAAAATTGAGCTTCATCTAGTCTAAAGGGGGTGGTTTCCTTTTAGTTATTTTCCTAATTTCTTCTGTAGGATCCATCTTTCCTAGCTCAGAAACATCAATTTCCTAATTGTGAGCTGTAACTTATTAATACGAGAGTAGAATTTCACCTTTTCTATTATGAACAATATTCTAATTCTCCAAAATGTTATCAAATATTACTTTGGAAATAAATTTGTTCTTACTTCTCTTCCCCCTAAAAATTCTATTGTTACGCTCTCCCTAAATGCCCCATATGGTATGAGGCAATGTAAGTTTCCAAATTTTATTGAGTATATAATTTTGAAATGGGCACCCATATGATTTCAAAACTTCCAATAGATAACCAACCAACTTATACCTGACAGACATTAAATTTTTTTAAAATATATATCATATCTCTTGAGAGAAAGAGCAGCTCACTAGGAAATAAAATATAGATTCAGTGTCCTTTTCATAGAAGATACATCTATTGGTTATGATACACTCTCCCTTTTTTAATTTATAAACTTTAATAATTCTATCCTAAACCACAACCCAAATAAAGAAATTTATTTTAGGAATTATCCATTTATCCTATAGTGTCTCCCAATTACAGTTGCCTTTAGGTTTGTGTACTAGAAGATCATATCCTGATTTGATTTTTTAGTCACCATTGAATGAGTCCTTCCAAACAAATTGATCATCTCTATTGGTGCCACGTATATGTACATTTCTCAAAAAAATATTTATATTTAATAACATCAATATATCCTCTTGATTTAAGTTGTCACAAATCAAACTTTTACATCATTTATCTCCTTCCAACTCCTACCAATAGTCATGAACATTATACCCATATTTATTCTAAATATTTTCTTTTAATTATTGGTCTTTGTCATTATCATAAAATAATAATATCTAATATCCATGCATCTTTCCAAGAAATTATTTATAACAATTTTCAATCTACCATTTAGACCCTATTTTAATCAAACCCTTATTTGAGATCATGAAGTTACAAACATGTGAGTTGCGAATAAAATGATTTCCAATAAGAATGTTGATCAGTTCCCTACCTTCTAAATACTTGAAAGAAATAATTTTATCCCAAACCTTACTCAACTTGATAAATCTCCACATGAACTTTAAATTGAGATATTTATTCATCATTTGTAAATTCCTTAATCCAATCCCACCATATCTTTTTTTAATAGACTTTATTCAAAGAAATAAGATGGAATATGTTTATTTCTTCCATTCCAACCCAAAGAAAACTCCATTGAATTTTAATTATTTTATCCTCAACTCCTCTTAGAAAATTAAAAAGTGAATGTAGATATACAAGGAAGCTCTGAAACACACTTTTGATTAGTAAAAACTTGCCTACTTTATATAAGAGCTTCCTTTTCTAGCCTACAAGATTTTTTAAAATCTATCTACCAAAGGATTCCAAATTTCCATGGGGAGTTTATTACTGAATAGAGGCATAACAAGATATGAATAGGGTAAATCCTTGACTTGACAACCTAAAAGGAGAGTCATTTTAGCTTCTCTATCCATTGGTGAATTGAATAAATACGTAGAGATTTTATCAATTTTTTTTTTTTTTTTATTAAATCCTTTTGATACATCACCATAATTATTTTAATAGTTCTCACTTATTTCATATATTTTCCATCCAAAAGAATGGTGACATCCATAAATTTTTGATGAATATAGGTTCCATGGAATGGGTTGGTTTAAAACCTTTCAAATATGATGAAGAAATAACATTAAAAATGAATCTAATCATGGATTCTACCATAATGATGAAAATAAAAGGAGATAGGGGATCCCCTTATCTCAACCCTTTAGCAATCTAAAAATATATATGAATTACCCCATTCACAAGAATGGAGAAAATGCATGAAGTAATACACAAGCTAATGATTTTCCTAAATTTATATTGAAATAAAAATTGAGTCATAACTCTATCCGAAAAACTCCAATCTAATCTATCATAATCCTCATCCATGTCCAATTTTAACATCATTATTTCTCTCTAGTTGTTTCACATTGAATGGATAGCTTCATGCACCACAATCACTCAATCTTGAATTTTTCTACCCAGTACAGTTCCTCCTTATTAAGTTTGAATGATTTTTTTCATGATAGGTTGCAATCTTAGTGAAATCAATTTAGTGGTAATTTTATAAATATAATTGCAAAAAACTAATGGACAAAAAATCTAAAAAATTCACAGCCCCTTCCTTATTAAGAATAATGACTTAAAAGGTATGGTTGAATTATTTAAAATGTTAAGCGGTAGAGAAGAATTCATTCATAGTTACAACCACATCATATCCTATAATGTCCAATAATTTTTAGAAAAAAAGCAATGTGGAATCCATCCAAACCAGGGGCTTTGTACAAATTCATCTTAGAGGGAACAAATTTAAAATATTCATTAGAGGTTACTACTATGAGCACATCATTATCCTCTTGATTTACCAACTTTGGTATCAAATGTAGAAATTTATACTCAAATATGATATTATTTTTAAAATCATTCTTGTACATATTTTTGAAGAATTTGACACTCTCTTGGTTAATACAATCAACATCAGTAGTAAGATTTCCTTCATTATAATTAAGATCATCTTAGAGTACATAATCACTGCATATAATTTGGAATTGAAATTATTAAAATTGAAAGAGCAAGGTTATGAGTATACATATGTATCGATGTAATTGTCTTGCCTATTGATAAGTTGATTTTAAATATGTATCATTATAAAGATCTAGTATTGAGATTGGGACATATATACATAAACATATAAATATAATATATCTAAAGAGATAGGGAGAGATATTGGAATGCACATTCCCCCAAACTTGAATAGAATGTGAGTTAACACTCGACAGTTGAGATTAACTCAATTGTGTAACCCAATCATACTTATAACTTGATGAGCATGAGTAAACCAAGTTAACTTATACTATCAAATTGTTAATTCTATATGACATAATAATGTTCAACCTAAAAACATTAAAATATTGAGTGATTTAATCATGTCAACCATGCCAAAAGTGAATAAACTACTACAGTAGATTGGCTTAATATAATCCATAAAAGTACATCTTGGGTATTAGTGCATCAAAGTACATCCTAGTGGGTGATGATAGTACCTGAGAGTGTTTTGAAATTTGAAAATAATTTGGATTTTACAATATTAGGTGTGCATTGCATAGCATATACACCTTAGATATGTCTCATGTTATAATTAAGTATAACAGTGGTATTATTTTATATAGTTATGTCACAAATGTAAATCTAAATTATGTAACTATGTATGTCAGCCAATTTATAAATTGTGTAAGTGTGGAGAGCATGCTTCCAAATAATGCCCCAAATTTATATGGAGAAATATAAAAATTGAAATAAGTACTAATGTGGAGGAAATGTTTTCAAAACATACTCCCACTATAATATAAAGATGCTAAATACTAGATAAGTATGGATAACATTATTCTAAAGCATGCCCCACTGAATGTAAAACTCTTAATGTGTGGAATCCATGCCTATATGACATGCACCCACTGAATATGAAACTATGAATGTGTGGAATCCATGCATATATTACATGCCCCGACTAAATCTAAAAATTATGAATGTGTGGAATACATACCTATATGATATGCACCCACTGAATCTAAAAAATAATATAAGTACCAATATTAAATGAGTGTGACGAGCATCCTTCCAAAGCATGGCCCAATTGAATTTGAAAATTATGTCAAATGTGGAGCACATGCCTCTATGACACTAACATTTAGTTTTCACATTGGGTTCACCAAATGTTTATCACTAAATTATATTAAAAATCCTACTTGAATAGATAGGGTTAAGAATATATTAATCAAAATGCATAATGTTGATGATTAGATATATAACATGCCAATTAGGTGCTAAATTTAGATATAACATATACAAAATTTCTTAAACTAAGATATGATGGTAATAATAAGTAAAACTATGATAGATATGGAAATGACAAAGAAGTAATTTACTTAGCTTGTTCTAATGTTAATGTAGTTCTTGATTTAGGATACAAAAAAAGTATACTAGAAGAGGATTATGGAATAATTGCCATATTTGGATTTGGATGCTTTTGGAGTTGTGGACATGAACATCATCTTGGGATAGTGTTGATGCTTCCAATTGCTCCATATAGTGTTCCTTAGTGTTTATGAACACTTGTCATTTTAGGATTACAATAATCTATGGCATGAGTAGAAATTTGTGACAAGTAGTGTGTTTGTGGTAGAATAGTCAGAAAAGTATGAGAACTGCCCATAAAATTTGTTTGATGTGGTGGTTGGGAGACACCAGGGTCTAAGTCTTTGTAGATTTTTAGTCTTCCTAGTCAATATTTCTAACTCTAAGCTAAACTAAGTGAATATTTACAGTGATCCTTAAACTAAAGTGTTCATTGATAAAAAAGAAGCAAAAGGTAGGGTAAGGTAGAGAAGAAATGTGATTGAAAGCATTAGTCTCAAACATAATGACAAAGTTATGTTCAATTTGATCATTCATCTTTATTTAAAAATTTAACAAGAAGTAAGTACAGCTATCCTTTTATAAATAACTCTATATTACATATGTCCATTAGGCACCTATTAGATCAAAAGACTAATATATGCTAACCAACTAGCGTATATAGTTTACAAAAGAATAATCTTCAATTTTCTCTTGGGTTGGTGGGGCCCCCTTGATCACTTTGGATGAAGGAAGTATTTCAACCTAGTGTATTATTCTTTGATTAACTTAAAATCCACTATGGGATTCATTACACTCTTTTCTTCTTGTTCAACCAATGTATCATATTCTCTGTCACTCTTGATGGTGACCTCTTGTAAGCACCTTGCTTCTGTTATCTGTTCTCCTATGGAAAAAAATAGATTGAGGACATTTGAATTATATTTATTGGATTGGAATTGTATTTCATCTTTGATGCCTTGGATGAAGGCTTGGACTCCCTGATAAAATTCCATGTCATGCATTAGGCCAGTGGTAGTAAGTTGAGAAGGGGTCGCCAACAAGGTTCTTAGTAACTTAATTATATTCACCAAGTCCTTATTTTCCTCCATGAAGTTATTGGCCTTGTTCTACCATGAAATTAATTCCTATATTAGATCCACCAGGATCCCTTAAATAGAATTCAATTACATTTCTTTAATGATCTTGAAATCTAGGGGTAGCTTGATGACATGTACTTTGATCAACTCTATCACCTAGTCTTTGGTTTCTTGACATATATTTATCAATGTTTGTGCCTTATTAGCTTGAAATTACAATGTATTAAGCCTAATTTTGATGGATCTCAATCATTAAAGGGAATTTAGGAGGTACTTATTTAACATCTTCAATAGGTCCTCTAGAATTGATAGTGAGACTTGTGCCTCTAAATATTTCTTCTCCTTCTCCAAGTTCAAGATCCTTTACTTCATTCCTTAAATTCCCACCACAGCCATTGCTGACTAGGATTCCACCAAAATTACAATATATTCTTGATGAATAGGGTGCTCCCTTGCTACATGGCCTTAGACTAGAGTGAGTTCTACAAATGGTTCCACTCTTTAAAGAGTGACTTCTTCAGTTTTAATAATTAATTTCTTGGTAGTAAACTTCTCAAGTGTAGTTGTATTAGGGCTAAATTGTACCTTGGGCTCTACTTATGAAATATTTGAATCTTGTGGTGTTTCAAGACCAACCCCTCTTGATTTTCCTAATTCTTTTATTTTCTTGTTGCTCTCCTTAGGTGTCTCAATCATTCTCCTCTCTTTTTGCTCCTTCATGACCTCTAAGATCCAAGACTAGACTTCATCATTGACTTCAACATTGGTAGAGATAGTCAAATCCCATGAATGCATCTGAGAGGGTATCTTTTGTAGCTTACCATAAATGAACTAGTTAGGGATGATAGTGTTAAGGTGTGGAGCCTAAAAGCTTCACCAAGGAGTGCATTTGATAGTTGCAGGTTTACACAATCACCGGCATCAGTCAGGAGTGACCGACGTCAGACAAGAGTAGTTTAGGAGACACCGGCATTGGTAGGAATCAGCTGACGTTAGTCACAGGCAAGCAGGTAGGAATCGACGTCGGTTACCTATGTGTCTAGAGAATTATTTTTGAGGACAGAACAGAGTGTTTGCATGATGAGATTAAGTCATAGTCTTAAGTCCGTATTTCTATTATTAGTAAGATTGTTTTAGAGCCCTTGTTTAAGTGGCATAACTATTGGTTGTAAATGTATGCTCATGTTTCCTAATTCTATATGTAGGATTAGATCTTCTTAGCTTATTGTAGTAGAATGTTGAAGAACAGTATAGAATTGAATCAATCTAGGTTGTTGGAGTTGATTGTACTTGAGAGAGAGAGCTCTTGAGGGAAAGAGATCTAGAGAGAGATCTGTACATCTGAGAGAGGTGTGGAAGAAAGAAGTTTCTTTAATTGTATTCCCTCTGTAAAGAGTTTAATACAAGTTTTCAGGGTGGTTCTTGTATCTCTTGTTCTTTGCTATTATCTGATTCTAGTTACTTATCATTCTCATTTAATTCCACATTTATTGCTTTCATAAGTGTAATAAAATTGTTGGTTGATCCCCAACAAGTGGTATCAGAGCTCAAGTTCACTAACAGGTGGTTCAGATCTATGTAGTGTGTATTGATTACAAGTTACTCATAGGGATTTCTGTAGGGATTTTTGTTTGAGTGGGAGAAGCAATGGCAAAAGAAAGTAAACTAAGAATGGAGAAGTTTAATGGAAAAAATTATCAACATTGGAGAATGCAGATAGAGGATTATCTGTATCAGAAAGATCTATACTTACCATTAGGTGGGATTGCAAAGAAGCCCACAGACATGGATGATGAAGAATGGGAAGTTTTTGATAGAAAGGCTCTGGGGTCTATAAGACTGAGTCTAGCATCTACTATGATATCCACTTTATCATAGGCAAAGTCTATGGTAGAGTTAATGACTACTTTAGCAAATTTGTATGAAAAACCCTCAGCTTTAAATAAGGTATATCTTACGAAGTAGTTATTTAATTTGCGTATGTAGGAAGGTGGATCTGTATCTAATCACCTGAATGATTTCCATGGTATTGTAAATCAATTAAGTTCAGTCAAAATTGTATTTGATGATGAAATTAAAGATCTTTTAATATTATGTTCTTTGCTTGAAAGCTAGCATAGCTTAGTAATGGTAGTTAGTAATACTACATCTGCTTCAAATATTTTAAAAGTAGAGGATGCTGTTAGTGTTATCTTGAATGAGGAAATTCATAGGAAAAGCACAGAGGAAACATCAGGGAACACTTTAAGCTTTGAGAGCAGTGGAAGGCAAAAAGAGAAGAGCAAGAGGAGATCAAGATCTAAGTCAAAGGTGAGAGGTAGATCCAAATCCAGAAATGGCAAGAAGCCACAATGCTAGAATTGTGGAAAGATTGGGCACATAAGCAGAGATTGTTGGTCAAAGCCTAAGCAGGACAATCAACACGAAGGAAAGGAAGAAGCAAAGGTTGTAGGTATTGCACAAGATGATTTAATATTCTCTTTGCATAATAATATAAAATCTTGGGTTTTAGATTCTAGTGCATGTTTTCATGCTACCCCTAATAAAGAATATTTTAGTGACTATGTCCAAGGAGATTTTGGAATAGTGTATCTAGGGGATGATGAGCCTTGTAAAATTATTGGCAAAAGTAAAGTGCAGCTGAAAATGTAGAATGGCAACACATGGGTGTTGAGAGATGTGATGCATGTTCCTAGCTTGAAGAGGAATTTGATTTCTGTAGGAAAGTTAGGGGATGAGGGTTGTATAGTAACTCTCACAGCTGAATCTTGGAAGGTGACCAAGGGTGAACTTGTAATGGCCAGAGGTAAGAGAGTAGGTACGCTCTATTTATGTAATTGTGTTACTAACAATTCTCTTTCTATATTATCTACTTCAGATGTGGATGCAAAATTGTGGCACTCAAGGCTTGGCCACATGAGTGAGAAGGGAATGTCAATTATTAAGTCTAAAGGTAAAGCTTTCAGATTTGAAAAGCATAGATCTAGATTTTTGTGAGCACTGTGTGTTTGGAAAATAGAAGAGTGAGTTTTCTCAAGACTGGGTCAACAAGGAAGAAGCATAAGCTGTAGCTTGTTCACACAGACATGTGGGGACTGGCTTAGGTTGCTTCTATTAGAAGATCACAGTACTATGTTTCGTTCATAGATGATGCTACAAGAAAGGTATGGATCTATTATATTAAGAAGAAATTTGATGTATTTGAGACTTCTAAGATTTGGAAATAGGCAGAAGATTGAAGTGCCTGAGATCTGACAATGGTGGTGAGTTTTGTAGCTATAAGTTCAATTGGTATTGTTATATGCATGAAATCCATAGGCAAAGGACAGTTCTAAGGACACCTCAATAGAATGGAGTTGATGGAAGGATGAACAAAACAATTATGGAGCATGTAAGATGTATGAGATTGCATGCTGGTTTGCCCTTAGAGTTTTGGGCAGAAGTTGTTGACACTGTAGTGTACCTGATTAACAAAGGACCCTCTACAGCTCTAGATGGTGGAATTCCAGAAGAGGCATGGATAGGTAAAAAGGTAGATCTCTCATTCCTAAAAGTTTTTGGTTGTGAAGCCTTTGTGCATGTTGATAAAGAAAATAGAAAGAAGCTGGATACTAAGTCTATGAGGTGCACATTTATTGGCTATGGCTCAGACGATTTCGGTTTCAAGTTTTGGAATCTAGGAACTAACAAGATAATTAGGAGCTGTGATGTTGTTTTCAATGAAAAAGTGATGTATAGTCATCAGCTGAAGAAGCTGAATCAATCTGGGTAGAGAAATGGAGAATTGGACGAGGTGACGGTCCAAAATGAGCTCGTGGGAAGAAGAAATAATCACTTGCAGGAAAACACAAAGACTAACGTCAGCAAGGAAGGAACCGACATCAGTAGAATAGAAACTGATGTCGGTCATATAGAGACTGACATTGGTAGGATAGGAATCGATGTCAGCTAGGAAGAACTGATGTCAGCCAGTTGCAGGCCTGGAAGTGATCGAGGTTAGTCACTGTCAGAGAATTTGGGCAGACAACGTGTTGTGGATGAGTCTCAGACACCCATCAGGATGTCAGAAAGGGTAAGTAAACCTCCAATACAATATTCCCCTTCATTATTCTATTTATTGCTAACTGATGGTGGAGAACCAGAGAGTTTTGAAGAAGCAATACAGGTGGAGTCCAAGAATTAGTGGGAGTGTGGCATGGTTGAGGAAATGGAGTCCTTAAGAGAGAACCAAACATGGGATTTGGTTGAGTTTCCAACAAGAAAGAAGACATTGAAGAATAGATGGACCTACAGATTGAAGGAAGGTGAGAACGGACAGATGAGACATAAGGCCAGGTTGGTAGTGAAAGGATTTTGGTGAGATTTTTTCTCCTGTTGTTAAAATGTCTTCTATAAGGGTTGTATTGTCTTTGGTTGCTATTGAGGATTTGCATCTTGAGCAGCTTGATGTTAAGACAACGTTTCTTCATGGAGATTCAGATGAGGAAGTATATATGGAATAGCTAGAAGGATTTGAGGTCAAAGGTAAGGAGAAGTTAGTGTGCAGATTGAAGAAAAGCTTGTATGGCCTCAAGTAAGCTCCTAGATAGTGGTATTTGAGATTTGATAGGTTTATGACTGAGCATGGATATAGTAGGTGTCAATCTGACCATTGTGTGTATTTTAAGGGATTGGATAATGGTAGATATATTATTCTGTTGTTGTATGTAGATGATATGCTGGTTACAGGATCACACATGCAGGATATCTCTGAGCTTAAGGTGAAATTAGCTCACACGTTTGCCATGAAGGATTTGGGAGAAGCAAAGAAAATCCTTGGCATGAGCATTAAGAGAGATAGGAAAAATCATAGGTTGATTTTGTCTCAAGAGGATTATGTGAACAAGGTGTTGAAATGGTTCAATATGCAGGATGCAAAACCGGTAAGCACACCTTTGGCTGGACATTTTAAATTGAGTAAAGAACAATGTCCTAATTCACATGATGAGGTAGAGTACATGAGTAGAGTTACATATTCTTCCATAGTAGGGAGTTTAATGTATGCAATGGTGTGTACTAGACTGAATATTGCCCAAGCAGTGGGAGTTGTAAGTAAGTATATGGCCAATCCAAGGAAGGAACAGTGGAAAGCAGTTTAGTGGATCCTTAGATATCTGAGAGGAACCAATTGTAGGAATTTGTGCTATGGAGGTTTAGATACTTCTCTACATGGTTATGTAGATTCAGATATGGTAGGTGATTTGGATGGCAAAAGGAGCACCATAGGGTAGTATGGTTTTTCATCTCCTTCCTTGTCTGACCCATATGTATCTGTAAGTTCTTTGAGGTAGAGGGTCCCTCTCTTGGCTTATGTTCCATATTTTGTTCACTAGGTCCTTCAATTTTGGGAACTTACTATGGAGGTAGTTGATGTTGTAAATGTGGACCTTGAGGCACTTGTGGTGAAATTGAAGTGGAAGGTAATAAGTGGTATTTCAAAGGATTAATTTTCCATCTTTCTCCTGATTGTTTTTCTTCTCTCTATAATCTATGTTCTAATTTGAATTCATGCCCCTTAAACCTTGTATGCACTTCCTCAAAGTTGGTTGCCTTTGTGTATAAGTGGTCATATGGAACCAATTGATGTTCATAGGTACATTATGAAATTTATTAGATTTTATATTAGAGAACACATTTCCCTTTGGATCTCATGTCGTGAGGTCATCTAATTGGAAGTAGAATGTCTCTCTATTCCTTGCTAAGATCTATAATTGCTTCCACCCATGAATCATTATTTTCCCACTTAGATATTGGAATAGATGTAGGATTCCTTTCTTCTTATCTATACATACATGGTCTATACAATGAATGAGTTGATGAGATATCTCTTACTCGACTAGATTCATTGGGACATGCACTGGTAATCTGAAAGGTTGGGTTTAGCAACCTTCAATTTTGATGATCGTACAATGAGGATAGATCCATATGTCACCAATGGGATATAAAAATTGCCTAATAAGGGGGTGAACCCTAGGCATTGGAATTCTAATAATTATCCTAACTAGAGTTGGATATGCATAGTCATAAATGAATTGCATATGGTATCTATACTTGACTTTGTGAAAATTGGAGTAATGGTGAGAAATGGTAATCTTGCTCTGGGGAGACTAATTCTTGATTATAGGTAAGTAGGTTGAGGCCATGAAGGCATCCACTAAGTAATACATCATAGTGAAGATGTGACTTATTTTCCTTTTAATTCCATTAAACTTCCTTCCTAAGTGGATACTTATCATTTCTCTAATAGGTGGAGTCAGCTTCTCTTCTATCATGAAATAGACATAGGAGACCTACCTAGGATCAACATAGGATGTGATTTCTACTCTTGAAACCCTATATAACAATGTCATGATGATTCTAATCCCTTCACTAAATTATACAATTAGTATTCTACCATCATGGTTCTCATTACATGAGTTACTTTATCCAGCCATGGTCTTAAGATATTATCTAAGTCATTCTTAGTGGTCCATTATTTGATTATAGGAAGGTCTATATGAGTCCTAAGAAGTTTATAGTAACCTTTAAAATATAATATAAATATATAAAAAACCTTATTTGATGTAACCTCCTTTATTATCCAGTCTCCATTTACTCTATAATAAATAAATATATGAGCTAGGATATCGACACAATGGCGTACCTCTAGTTTGGAAAATATGAGGTGAAGTTCAGACATCTATATTGACATGAGGTATTCATGTCTCCTCTAAAATGTATTAATTCATTATTTTTTGGGAGCTAATATTTGTAGAAGGTCGATTACAATAAAAAATTCTGACTAGTCATTCATACTATTATTTAAGGCTCCCACATCTAATTATATGTATTTGTATCATCTTCCTTCATTACTAGTAGACAAATAAACCTTGGCTTCATCTCTCTATTATTATATAGTAGTGGTCATGTTCCTCCAACTGGTTAATTTCCCTTAGACTGTGTGAGCTTGTTGAGTGCTTTTAGATATTCTCAAGGTGATTTTCAACTCTTTTGAATGCAATTATGATTCAATTGGGTAAGAATTAGGGATTTATGTTGGAAAACTAGGGTTTTTTCATATATTTATTGGTAGAGGTGGTAAATTCATAAATTCACTCATGTTAATCCCATGAAAGTCCTTTTAGAAGCTAGCCATTATTTTTCAAAAGTTTCCTTCATTTCACACCATTGGATTGGATTTATGAGTGAGTGTGGTCCATTGATATCAATCCATGAATTATTTTTTGTTTGGTCACCTTCGTTATGCTTTATCTTCATTAAAATGTATTTTTCCATTTCACACCATTAGATCAAATCCTATGATGAAGCATAGACCTTCAGATATGCAAATATCGATGCAAGTTAATGAGCTTTGAGATTAATAAAAAATGAGGTTAAAATCCATTGTACTAAGTTTTCATGTTAAAAATCAAAAAGACTTTTAAAGGTTTGAGAAATACATCCCTTTGCTAGGCTAAAAGTTTAGACTATCTTAAATTTGACGTCCTCATGAACATCAAAAATGTTCTCATAAATGTCAAATGATGGGTGCAAGGATGTCAAATTTAATCTCATCTAATGTACTTAAACTATATTAAATTTATATCCTCATGGGCATCAAAAAAAAATTGTAGATGTTGAATTATGGGTATGAGGCTACTAGATTTAAGCTCATCTAATGTACTTAGACTATCTTAAATTTGACATCCTCACATATTTTAAAAACATTCTCACAAACATCGAATGATGGGAATGAGTATGTCAAATTTAAGCTTATTTATTTTACTTAGAGGGATTAAGTTTAAGCCTTGTGGTCATGTTGTGTTGAAAAACACATTGTTCTTTATGCCAAAAATATGCTCTTTGGGACATGTGACCAAGTCTTTGGAATCTGAGATTGTTTAAGTCCTTATTTATTAGCTACTTAAAATTTGATTAGGTTGAAATACTTTAGCCATTTCACACCATCAGATCAAATTCTATGATGAGTCACAGACCATCAGATCTGCAAAGATGCACATGACTTATGAGCTTTGAGCTTTCATAGAAACTCAGGTTAAAATCCATTATACTAAGTTTTCATCTTAAAATATGTGAAGGTGTCTTTTTGAGGGTCAAGAGATACATCCCTTTGCTAGGTTTGAAAGTTTAGACTATGCTAAATTGACAACCTCACAAATGTCAAAGATGTTCTTACAGACATTGAATGATGTCTATGAGGCTTTCAAATTTAATCTCCTCTAATGTACTATGCTAACAAGTCTTCAAAGATTTTACACTATCAGATTGGATCTATGAGCAAGTGTGGGTCATTGATTGTGATCTATTTACTCATCAATTATTGGTCCCTATAAAGAGAAAATATTAGGGTTAGGCATAAAACAAGGAACCTAAAAAGACTTCACACAATTGCCCTTAAACATTTTCCAAAGGGTCACTTTCTTGAGAAAGTGTCTTAACCAATTCTTCTAAAGGGTAAGTTTCAAAAAAGTTCAAGGGTTAATTTGTTTTAGATAAAATGTCTACAAGAAATAATGCCTGAAATAATTTATCTGAAGGGTAACAAAGTGGATTGAGACAACTTTTTTGAAGGGTCACTTTCTCGAGAAAGTGTCTTAAACAATTATTTTGAAGGGTAGGTTCCAAAAAATATGAAGGGTTGATTTGTTTTGGATAAAATGTCTGTAATAAATAGTACTCAAAATAATTTCTCTGAAGGGTATTTTATCATTAAGCTTTCCTACCAACTTTTGAATTAAAATGTTAGGGTTTTCTATAAGAGAAACCTAGCCTTCTTTATGTAACCTAAAATTCAATCTTCAAAGACAAACCATTAGAAAAGTTATTCTAAGAAAAAAATAATTATCATTAAGAATGTATAAAGTATATCCCTTTCAATTCGATGATATTCAAATTCTAAAAAAGATATCCTCTTCAAGCAAGCTTTCAAGGTTTAGATGCTTTTAAACATTCATAAGGGTCCCCCATTTTAAAAAGCCATAAATTGAGGGGTATGGTGATCTAAGAAATGGTGAATCATAGGGGAAACATAGCGATATATTAGAACCTAAGGCTCTGGTTTAGACCAATACATAAGTCTTTCATCCATTGGGTCCATAACATTGTTTCAATCAAAACTTGATTGGGATAAACCTCACAAGTGTAAAATTTGAACTCAAAATGTTGAAACATAGACATACAGTGTGTGTTTTAATTTCACTTACTATTTGTCATGGAACTTTGGAAGATAGCATCCAGGGCATACCTTTGGTCATAACACTTGACTTGGAGTATTTTGGATATTAGTTGATAATGGTTGATCTTAGTTTAGGGAAGGATTGGGCATTGGTATACTACTAGCCAAACATCCATATCCCCAATAAATATACCTTTGGTCCTACTCAAGGCCTTATTCTAATACCATCCAAGCATCTATAGCCCTAGTAGAGGTTACCCGAATCACCCTTACTTCTTGTCCATAGATTTTGTAATAAGTTTCCTTTTTTTCTAGTTCTTTTTGCAAAGGTTGGGAACCAATATAGCCTAGTTTTAAGGATTTCATCAAGTGTTTGATTCTTAGGGTAATAACTTTTATTTGTAACCTCTATCCTAGATAAGGATGTGTTTTAAGTTCTAGCATGAAATGTGCCTCAACAACCTAAGTTTTCTTCTAACACATATGATTCTTATTTCAACCAAACCTTGATTTAAGATTATGTTTAAGACTTGTTTTGATAATTAACTTCTATATCAATCTACACCATTGTCTTTGAGTTACATCATGGTGATTTGTGACAACCTATATTCATCATTGCAAGATTCATATCCCTAATTCAAAGCACTAGAATTTTGAGCAATCTATGAAAATCTAAATAGTAGACTATATATAGGACTTGTTAGAAACAAAAGAGCACAACCAAGAAAAAGGAAAAAAAACACAAATCAAACACAATAGAAATAAACAAGAAATAATCAAAAAAAATAGAAATCAAACATATAATAGAAAGCAACAAGCAAGAAGCAAACAAATATGTACAAGCAAAGTAAGAAGGTAAAATAAGAAAATAAACTAACTAGTCTACCTACTCTAATCTAAATATCTTATAGTTTTCACTCCATAAAGGCTCCTGGTGTAGAAACAACAAAATAATTATTAAGATACTTCCCATTGGTGGGCAAGGTGAACTCTACTCCTTAGAGGTTTTTTAGCTTAAAGGTGTTGTTTCCCAATGTCTCTACAATTTGATATGGCCCAATCTACAAAGTTTTGAATTTTCCATGATTCCCTTTTGGATTTGAAGCTTTGTCCCAAAGGAGGACTAAGTATCCTTGCCTAAACACTTTGATTTTGGATCTTTTATCAAACCATATTTTCACTATTGTTTGATGCCTGCTAGATCCATCAAATGTTGTCTCCGGCATCTTCCATCTAAATAATGTCTAGTAGCCTTAAGCTATCAAGGTCTTGGATTTATTATATATACTCTTGCATAAAGGTAAATGTGGGAAAATTAAGGTTTATGGGGAAGATAGGTTCCTATCCATACACTAGAAAAAATGGTGAATCTTTGAGGGCTTGCTTAATCCTTATCATGTCTACCTATAGTGCATACTTTAGGAACTTGTGCCATGTTCTTGGTTTGTCTTCCACAGACTTCTTGATAGCCATCATCAAATTCTTATTTTTAGATTCAAATAATCCATTCCCTTGGGGACAATTATTGGATGAAAAATTTAGAGTGATGCCATTGTCATATGGCCATTCAATCATCTCAATAGAAGTGAAGGCAGATCTATTATCACATAACAAAAAGACTAGGGTTCCAAATCTTGTGTAGATGTTTTCTTCTATGAAGTTAATTATCTCTTTTGTCCTACAATGTTTGGTGGAAAAAACTGCACTCCAACTTATACAATAGTCAGTAATAGTAAGGAAAATTTTGTGGTCATCAAAATAATTGGGGTTGATCACCCCTACAAAGTCTGACCCCCATTATGCATAGAGTTTATCAAGTATCATAGGTTATAATGTTATGGCTACCTTTGGCTCTTTTGTGTTGAATATCTGGTATGCATGGCACTCCCTCACATGCTTATGAGTATCTTTGAAGAGGGTAGGGTTATAATACCTAGCTTTAAGGATCTTGTGAGTTGTGGTTCTTCCTAGAGGGTGACCACTTCATAGATTCTCATGGAAGGTAGTCATGATTTGAGTTGTTTCTTCTTTGGATTTGGATACACATCTTAAATAAATTCCCTCAAAGTTCCTTATATACAAAAATCCATTCTTGATAAGTGAATGAGATACTTTGAGTCTCAAGGATCTCCTTTTCTCTACTGTAAGTCCTAGGGGACAAAAACCATTGATAAGTAAGTGAATGATAGAGTCATACCACTCATTAGGATGGATGTTTTGTTGGTTGACTTGCATGACATGGAGCTTTGGGTTTACACTAGAAATTATTTGAACTAAGCCTTAGCATCTTACCAAATTATCAATCTTTATTTCAATATCATACTTTTGTAAAACTAACATCCATTTACCTCTCATTTCTCCAAGCTCATTTTGACTCATCATGATTTTTGTAGTTGGGTCTGGCAAGATAACATGTACCTTGTTCCTGAGGATGTAATGCCTAAATTTTTTAACTACTTTCACCAATGCATAAGCTTGTTTGTCAATCATAGAATAGTTTACTTCAATTTTATTAAAATTGGTGCTCATGAAATCTATGGGATGATCATTCCCATCAAATTTTTTGGTGAGTAATATAATCATAGTATGATCAGAAGTAAATGAATATCAATAGAAATCATTTGATAAGTTAGACCTTATGAGGATTGGAGCTTTAGCGATTGCCTTCTTAGTATTAGAAAAAGCCTTGTTGGATTTATCATTCTAAGATATATTGGCATCCTTCTTCAGTATGTCATTCAAAGGATTGAAAATTTTAGCAAAGCATGAGATGAACTTTCTTACAATGTTAATTCTCCTAAAGAATGACTTAAGCTCTTTTTTACTATTAGACAATTCAATTTTGAAGATGGCCTCCACTCTATCAAGATTTATCGAAATCCCTTACTTGGTGACAAATGGCATATTAGTTTTCCCTCTATGACATAAAATATACTCTTCTTTAGGTTGAGGTCAATGTAATATATTCTGCACCTTTTAAACACTTGTTTCAAGTGCATGAAATGATCCTCTCTATTCTTATAGAAAACTATAAAATCATCCATATAGATGATGATACATTTGCCTACAAAACCTTAGAAACCATGGTCCATGGCCCTTTGAAATGTTTCTCCTACATTAATAATCCCAAATGGCATCCTTTTGTAGGTATAGGTTCCCCACTTGGTCATGAAAGTTGTCTAAATCCTATCCTCTTTATCAACCAGCACTTGGTTATACCCTAAGAATATATATATATAAGAAGGACATCATAGCTGAACCTAAAACATCTTGTATGACCTAGTATAAAGAAGGTAGAGGATAGTTGTCTATTTTAGAATATTTGTTCAAGTTCCTAAAGTTAATGCATAATCTAATCTCCCCACTCTTCTTTGTTACTGGGACCAAGTTTGCAACCCAAGTGGAATGTCTAATAGGAAAGACAGTCCTTGCATATAATAGTTTATTGACCTCTGTATAGATCATAGGCTCTAAGATAGGATTAACTAGCCTATGCTTTTGCCTAAAAGGATTGTAGCTTTATTTGAGATGAATTATATGATTTAAGACCCTTGGGTCAAATATCATCAGTTCTTCATAGGAATAAGTAATGATATCTTTGTACTTTACGAGTAGCTCCCTTGCTTCTTTATTCTCCATTTTAATCCATGATTTCCCTATGTTCACTAGTTGAGGTTAGTCTTGTAGACTGAGACCTACTAGTTGGTAGTCTTTTCCACTAACTTTAGGTACGTTAGCTACCTCCATAAGCTTATCATGATCAAATAGCCTCTCTAAAGAGATCATCCCTTTAGGTATCTTGTTATCACTAAGCTAGATGATCTGACCATTAGGCTCCTTTTCAAGAGAGATTTCATCTACTTCATCAATGATATGGGATTCAAAGGCCCCATAGTTACTCAATAAATTTATGACATACTTATCATCATTGAAAACCTAAAAGTGATTGATGTTACTAAGGACTGATGGGTAAGGTACCAACTCAGTGTTGAAGTTAGAGGAATCTTGATTTGGCATGAGGTTGGATATAGTATAAGCAAGCTCATCAGTAGTATTATTTTCTTCCCTTGTAAGATATAAGATGTTGAAGGCATCAAAATATTGAATCAAATCCCATACCTTGAACTTATACCTCTTCAAGTAAGACAACTTGCATTGGTATTTACTCTTCACTTGGGTAACCACAAGTTTAGAGTCTCCATAAACAAGAAGATCCTTGACTTTGTGCTTGATGATAAGCTATAGTCCAAGAATAAAATTCATACTTAGCTAAGTTATTAGTGTACAAAAATTTCAACCTATAAGATGCATGGTAGTTTTTTTCTGTAGGGTCTACTAACATAATGCCAACTCCTGATCCTGATTTGTATCTGACTCCATCAACATGTAACTTCCATAATCTAGGCATTGGAAGGGGAATTTTAGAATATATATTTTATGCAATTTCTAATGTGAATATTCCAAGATAATAATTAATGAAGTTTACCCTTTCATTAATTTCATTATATTTATTTATCATATGCTTCATTCTTAGATCCCTCTAAACTCTTATCTGATTAGGAACACCCTTCCATGGCAACCATAAATGAGAATAGTTAGTGGACATGTACCCATTAAATTTTTTGGTCCATTCCATGCTTGGAAGTAGCCCATTAGCACTAAGGATGTCTACTAATTGAATGCTAATAAATTATTAAACTCTAGGTTCCCTTGCCAATTGAATATGCACATTAATAATCTCTCCAATGACTTTGACTTTTGTTTTATCTAGTTATGTGACTATCTAGTTTGACTTGATTGGGTTTAGCCTAAGTTTTTCAAAAATTCTAATATGCATTATATTAGTAAAATCTCCTAAATTTAGTATACACTTATGGGCATTCTTACCAAACACTCTAACTGTGAGCAAAAACGGTGGAGACTCTACATTTACCAATTGCATAGTTACATTGGTAGTATCATTTTTTGGTGGATTTTTAGGATTCTTGGACAAGGATTCCAAGAGAAGGTCTCTTTGCTTAGTTTTTTGTGTCAATTCATGTAGAGTGATATAGAGTGATATTTTCCTTAATTTTCTTCATGTCTTCAATAATATTGTATTAATTCTTATTCAAAGGTTCAACCAAAGGCTTAGAAGAACTACCTTTGGGTGGCTTAGGATCATTCCTCAAAGATGTGTTTGGATGAGTCCCATAGTTATTGGGAGGAGTAGAAGTAGTCAAATGATGTCTTTGCTCCCTATTCCTTAGAGGGTAAGTCTTTATGAATAGTTAAAATTCTTGGATTTCTTCAAGAATATTTTCATGCTCATTATCTTATTGGAAAGTAAATTGGAAGGTCTCCACCATGTGTATTTGATCTTGTGATTTGGATTCAAAAGTACTAGTAGTATGGTCCTTATTTGGGATAACCTCAAATGTGTCAAGCTCTTCCTATAAGGCTTAATTTTTTTTATAGAATTCAATACAATCTATCTTACCATACTTAGAAGTGGCATGCACTCTACAATAATCAGGTAGGGCAATATCAGTGAGATTGATGTCCATAGTCTTTTTTCTAGATGAAGAAGGCTCACTAACCTTATTTCTATTAAAAAATCTATCATTATGGAATCAATTTCCATGTCTATTAAACTTTTGGAAGGTGAATTTCCTTCCAGAGTTGTCATCAGGATTACCAACTTGATTTTTTAATTATAAGAAGTCTATGCTAAGATTTTGTACCATCTTGAGTATGGACTCATTTTCATTCTTTAGAACTTTAGAATCTTGATCTTGACTATTGTTATCAATATTGACTAGCATCAGAGCCTTTTGACTATTGGATTGAGATCCATTAGTAGATTGCTAACTTAAGAAACCTAAGTTTTGATTAGGGGTATCATGACTAGTAGGTAAAATAGTTAGAGCTGGTATTTTATTTAGAGCTGGAGCATTCTAGTTATTAGGTGGGAAAAGGATCAAGGCTGGCATCTGTGGGTTGATATTTAGAATAGTGTATTCCATTTGGCCTTGATGTTACATTTGTTCACTAATGACCACTACTTCTGAATAAGGTTGAGCTAATGTGGTAATAATTGGGATAGTTATCTTAAGAAATATAGAAGTCATGGGATCCATAATATCTTTATAAATCTCTAAGGCCAAAGGTTCATTAGGATTATAAGGATATATGGTTCTACTAAAAATATTTTGCTTTTGACATTAAAATACCTAATAGGCTCACTTGCATCTCTATTGATGGTAGTAAACTGATGATATATGACACATGGCTTAATGGTCATCCCAAATTGATCAATAAAGATAGTGTCAAAATTATTCCAAGAAGTGATGCAATCATCAGGCATATTTAAGAACCACTCATAGACAACATCTTTGAAGTTAAAATGGAATAACCTACAAGCTACATCCTCATGAATGACATTTAATAGAATTAAAGAAACATTAAAGGACTTAACATGTTCCTCGTTAGTGATCATATCATTGGACTAAAAATAGGCAAATATTTCTCAAGATTTTGTGGCAAATCATGAACTATACCTAGAATATTGATAGGAGAACTTCCAATCCAAGCTATATCTATTTGAAGGTTGAATTTAGGGACTCCTTGTAGGGGCAAATATGGAAAATATTTTTAATGTCTATGTCTTCCTTTATCGATTATAACCCATCGATGTGTCTTGAGTTCAAGTCAAGTTTCCCTAGTTTTCAAATGATATCTAGTCTTGATTTTGGGTAATTCAAGCTTGAGAACTAAGAATCCTACTTTGAATTATGATACAACACGTTAATTTATATAAAATGATAAATAATGTTCACACTAAGATTAATTTATAAATATTTACTTATAAAATAATGGACACTGATCTTTGACTAAATTAGCTAAAAGATATGTTTAATCATGCAAAGATGACCATCCTCTACATCATTTTAAAGAATTAGAATCAAACTTCACAAGATAACATCAATATTTAATCAAAATAAATCCATTATAACCTCAAACATCAAGAATTCTCAATTTTAAATCTATTTTACCAGAGTTTGAACTAAAATTTACAAAGAACAAGGATCTTTGCCTTACTAAGCATAAAGATGAGCAAGAAAAAACTCTCAGAGTAAATATATTTACAAAGGAAGTAAATATACTCTAAGATTAACCAATAAAACAATAATACTTTGCAAAGAAGGCCCTCCTTCTAGCACAAGTAGGAACCACCTCTTGTTGATGCTTCTAATTGTCCCACAAAGTATTCCTTAGTTATGATGAACACTTCTCATTTTAGGATTACAACAATCCAAGGCATGAGTTTTAGTTTATGACAAGTAGTGTGTCTATGGTAGAATAATAAACAAACTAGGAGAGATACACACAAAATTTGTTTGATGTGGTGGTTGGGATCCACTATGGTCTAAGTCTTTATAGTCTTGTAGTCTTCCTGGTCAAGATTTCTAACTCTAAGCTAATCTAAGTGAACATTTATAGTGACCCTTAAATTAAAGTGAATATTGATAAAAAAGAAGCAAAAGGTAGGGTAAGGCAGAGAATAAATGTGATTGAAACATTAGTCTCAAACATAATGACAAAGTTCTATTCAATTTTAGCATACATTTAGCCAATCAGTGATTCAGCATAGCATAAGCCCAAGCTTCAGCAAAAATTAGGCAAGATTCAAAAGAAAATATAAAGATCATGAGTAAAACTCATGAATACTTAGATTTTTCTATGTTAATCTAAATTTCATAAGAACATTCAAATACAAAGAAAATAAAATGAGGTAAACTTAGAATCCTTCAAATAGTTTAACACATCACAAACTAGAAACCTCATGAACCTAAAATATAGCTCATCTATCTAAGAACTATTCAAATCTAAGACATCCAATTGTAATTGAGAAAAAGAATAAACAACATAACACAACACCAGATAGTCTTTGTAGAATTCCTAATTGTATTAATTGCTCTAGTAAAAAATTGCTCAAAATCCCTCTTTATAAATGGTAATACTTGCATATTTATAGAAGACATAGGCAGTGTACCAGTCATATTTTTTTCAAAATTTTATAGGAGGTAAAGACAACTATCCTTTTACAAAGAAATTTATAGTACATATGTCCATTAGGTTCTTATTAGATCAAAAGACTAATATATGCCAATAAACTAGCATGTATAGTTTACAAAAAAGTAATCTTGACTTTTCTCTTGGGTTGATGTGGCCCCCTTGATCACTTGGGTTGAAGGAAGTCTTTCAACGTAGTTTATTTTTATTTGATTCAATCAAAATCCACTATATACTTCATTAGAATCTCTTCATTCTATTCAACTAATGTATCATATTCTTTGTCACTTTTGATGGTGACCTCTTGTAAGCACCTTGCTTCTACTATATGCTCTCCTATGGTAAAGATGACATTAAAGAGATTTGAATTATCTTTATTGGATTGTCATTTATTTTCATCCTTGATACCTTAGATGAAGGTTTGGACGCCCTACTGGAATTCCATGTCATGCATTAGGCCAATGGCAGTAGGTTGAGAAGGGGTCACCATCAAGGTTCTTAGTAACTTCTCAATTCTATTCACCATGTCTTTATCTTCCTCCATGAAGTCATTAGACTTATTGTACCATTAAATTAATTATTATATTCTATCCACTAGGATCCCTTGAATGGTATTTAATTTCCTTTCTTTAATGATCTTAAAATCTAGGGGTTACTTGGTGACATGTACTTTGATCAACTCCGTCACCTGGTCTTAGGTTTCTTGCCATTATTTTATAAATGTTTATGCCTTCTTATATTTAATTTCAATGGTATTAAGCCTAATTTTTATGTATTTTAATCATTCAAAGGCATCTAGGAGATAATTAGTTAGCATCTTTGGTAGGTCCTTCAAAATTGATAGTGAGACTTGTGCCTCTAAGTCTTTCTTCTCCTTCTCCAAGTTCAATATCCTTTTCTTCATTCCCTAAATTCCCACCATAGCCATTTTTAGCTTGGCTTCCACTAGACTTGTAATATCTTCTTGATGAATGGGGTGCTCCCTAACTACATGTCCTTGGACTAGAGTGAGTCTTGGAAATAGTTCCACTCTTTGAAGAGTGACTTCTTCAGTTCCAATAGTTAATTTCTTGGTATTAACCTTCTAAAGTGTAGATATATCAAGGTTAAATTATACCTTGGGCTCTATTTCTTAAATCTTTGAAGATTCTAGTGTTTTGAGACTATCCCCTTTTGATTTCCCTAAATCTTTTAGTTTCTTACTACTCTCTTTGGTAGCATCAATCATTCTCCTCTCTTCTTGCTCTTTCATGAACTCTAAGATCTAGAGCTAGACTTCATCATTGACTTCAACATTTGTAGTTCTATTCAAATCCCATTAAATAATCTAAGAGGGTATCTTTTGGAACTTCCCATAGATGAACTAGTTAGGGATGATAGGTCCATGTATGGGAAATTCATCACTAAACAAGTTCACCTAACTTGTTGGGTGAATCCACTTGGGTTTCTTGGAGGCTCTAGGAACCAAAGCCATATTTATCTCCCTCTTTATTTTGGTCATAGGGACCAAATATAAGGCAACTCCATTGCCTTTGTTTGTATCATTAGCTTGAGGACCTTCAATTAGTGCCACCTCCTCTATGACTCCTTCATTTTCATCTCCTTGTTTATCTAACCCATATGTATCTACAAGTTCCTTAATTAATTATTCCACTATTTCATAAGTTTCCAAGGCAACCATATCAAGGGATTCCATAGGGGAAGGGGGACTTTGAGGTAGAGCTGAGGTAGAGGGTCCCTCTTCTACCCTATGTTCCATATTTTGTTCACTAGGTCCTTCAATTTTAGGCAATTTTTGTTGAGTTAATTATTGTTTCCAAGGTGGAACTTGAGCCACTTATGGTGGAAATAAAGTGGAAGGTAATAATTGGTATTGTAAGATATTCATTTTCCATATTTTTCCTGATGCTTTTTCTTCCCTCCACAATCTGTGTTCTAATTTGAATTCATGCCCATCAAACTTAGCTAACACTTCCTCAAAGTTGGTTGCCTTTGTGTATAGGTAACTTATTTATTTTATTTTATTGTAAATGGGAGAGCACATTGACATTTGAAACCCATGTCTTGATGTCATCTAATTGGAGGTATAATGTCTCTTTATTCCTTGCTAAGATCTCTAATTGCTTTCATCCATGAATCATTGTTTTCCCAATTAGATATGGGAATATATGTAGGATGAATTTCTTATTCTCTTTACATACATGGTATATACCATGAATTATTTAATTATCTATCTCCCACTCAGCCAACTTGATTGGGACATGCATTTGTAATTTAAAGGGCTAGGTTTGGCAACCTTGAATTCTGATGATCATAAAATTAGGAGAGAGCCATATGTAACCAATGGGATCTATAAATTTCCTAATTAATGGGTGAACCCTATGTGTTATAATTCCAATAATTATCCTAACTAGAGTGGGATATATGCAATCATGAATTAATTACATGTGGTCTCTATACTTGAATATGTACAATTTGGAGTAATGGTAATCTTGCTATGGGGGGACCATTTATTGATGGTAGTAAAGTATGTTGATGCCATGAAATAATCTAATAAGTAAGACATCATAGTTATGATCTGATGTATTTTCCTTTTAATTCCATTAAACTATCTTCCTAGGTGGATACTTATCATTTCTTCAATAGGTAAAGTCAGCTTATCTTCTATCATGAAATAAACATAGGAAACCCACCTGGGGACAACATAGGATGTGATTTATACTCCAAAATCCATATTTAACAAATTCTTAGTGATTTTAATTCCTTCCATGAATTTTATAATTGGGATTTTACCATCATGGTTTTTCATTACATGAGTTCCTCTATCTAGCCATGGTCTTAAGATATTATCTAAATCATTCTTAGTGGTCCATTCTTTGATTCTAGGGAGGTCTATATAAGTACTTGGAATATTATAGTATCCTTTAAAATCTACTAGAGATATATAAGAAACCCTCTTTGATGTACCCTCCTTTATTATCCAGTCTCCATCTACTCTATAATCAATAAACATAGGAGCTAAGATATTGACACAATGGAGTATCTCTAGTTTGGTAGCTATGAGGTGAAGTCTGGACATGTGGATTTCTATGAGATCTTCATGTATCCTTTTAACTATAACAATTCATTTCTCATTGGGAGCTAATGGTTGTACAAGGTTGATTGCAAAGAAGATTTTTTATCATTTCTTCATACCATTATTTAAGGCTCCCACATCTAATTTTTTGTCTTTGTAACATCTTCCTTCATTATCAGTAGACAAATAAACCTCAACTTCATCTCTCTATTGTTTTATAGTAGCAACCATTTTCCTATAACTAGTTAATTTCCCTTAGACTGTGTTATCTCATTGAGTGTTTTTAGCTCTTCTCAAGGTGATTTTTAGCTCTTTTGGATGAAATTGTAATTCAATTGGGAAATAATTAGGGATTTATGTTTGAAAACTAGGGATTTTCATAGATTTAATGGTGGAGGTGGTGAATTCATAAATTTGATCATGTTACTCATGCAAAAGCCCTTTTAAAAGCTAGCCATTAGTCTTTGAAATTTTCCTTCATTTCACACTATTGGATTGGATCTACAAGTGAGTGTGGTCCATTGATCTCAATCTGTGAAGTCTTTTTTTATTAGTCACCTTTGTTATGATTTATCTTCATTAAAAACTCTTCAACCATTTTTCACTGTTAAATCAAATCCTATGATGAAGTGTAAACCATCAAATCTACAAATATGCACATGAGTTAACAAGATTTGAGATTAATAAAAACATAGGATAAAAGCCATTATACTAATTTTTCATGTTAAAAAGTAAAGAGTCTTTTTAAAGGGTTGATAAATACATCTTTTTACTATGCTAAAGGTTTAGACTGTCTTAAATTTGATATCCTCATGAATGTCAAAATATTTCTCATGAACATCAAATGATGGGAAAAAGGCTATCAAATTTAAGCTCATATAATGTACTTAGACTATATTAAATTTGATGTCCTCACAAATTTCAAAAAATGTTCTAAAAGACATCAAATGATGAGTTTGAGGTTGTCAAATTTAAGCTCATCTAATGTACTTAAACTATATTAAATTTGACATCCTCATTGACATTAAAAACATTATCATATACATTTAATGATGGGAATGAGGTCATCAAATTTAATCTTGTCTAATGAAATTAGAGGGCTTAATCTTAACCCTTATTATCATGTTGTGTTGAAAAACACATTGTTTTTTAAGCTAAAATATGCTCTTTAGGCCATGTGACCAAGTTTTCAGGCTCTGAGATCATTTTAGTCCTTATTTATTATCTACTTAAAATTTTGATTAGGTTGAAATCCTTTAGGCATTTCACATCATCAGATCAAATCTTGTGATGAAGTGTGGATCATCAGATCTATAAAGATGCACATGACTTAATGATCTCTAATTTTGGATAAAAACATAGGTTAAAAGTCATTATACTAAGTTTTCATGTTAAAATATGTGAAGGGGTCATTTTTAGGGTCAAGAGGCACATCCCTTCACTAGGTTTAAAATTTTAGGCTATGTTAAATTTGATGACCTCACGAATGTCAAAGATGTTCTTGTGGATGTTGAATGATGGGAACAATGATATCAAATTTAATCTCATATAATTTACTACATTTAAAAGTCTTCAAAGACTTTGCACTATCAAATTAGATCTATGAGCAAGCTCAGGCCATTAATTTTGATCCATGTACTTTTAAATGATTGGTCCCTGTAAAGAGCTAATATTAGAGTTAGGCATAAAACAAGGAACCTAGAAAGACTTCATGTAGTTTCCCTTAAACATTTTTCAAAGGGTCACTTTCTTGATAAACTGTCTTAACCAATTATTTAGAAGGGTAGGTTTCAAAAATGCCAAAGGGTTGATTTGTTTTAGATAAAATGTCTGTAAGAAATAATCCCTAAAATAATTTTTATGAAGGGTACTTTCTACCAAAGTGGACCGAGACAACTTTTTTGAAGGGTCACTTTCTTGGGAAAGTGTCTTAACCAATTATTTCAATGGGTAGGTTTCAAAAAATCCAAAGGGTTGATTTGTTTCAGACAAAATGTTTGCAAGAAATAGTGCCTAAAATAATTTATTTGAAGGGTAATTTCTCATTAATCTTTCTCACCAAATTTTTAATTCAAATGTTAGGGTTTTCTATAATGGAAATCTAACCTTCTTTATGTAACCTAAAATTCAATCTTCAAAGACAAGCCATTAGCAAAGTTAGTCCAAAAACTTAATCATTATCATTAAACATGTATAAATCATATCCCTTTCAATTGGATGCTCTTAAAATTCAAAAAAAGATAACTTCTTCAAGCAATATTTCAAGGTTTAGATGTTATTAAACATTCATAAGGGTCCCCCATTTAAAAAATCAAGAAAGAGGGGGTGGGTGTTGGTCCAATAGATAGTTGTGTCGATGCTAATATTTAAACCTTATGTATGTGTCCTATACAAAATACCTACAATAAAAATATGTGAAAACATATATGCTTCTAGTTTTTACTTTGCCTTCATTTTGATGCATTTATATTTACGTCACAAACTATTTCTCCTCATGAATTTGTAAAACCCTAGTTATTCATATTTATAATGACTTTGGGGAGAAATTGGTTACTGTGCACATGGTGTTGAGTTGGCCCTAAACACAACTCTATTAATTATAATTACCTACATATCCATTACTTATAATAGGGCCTCAAATTGATGTAGTTCCCTCCTATGTTTTGTGTTGTGTGTGAATCATGTAATATGTGCAAAGCAAGTACAATAATGACCTAGCTTATAACGTAGAAAATTAGAATCTTATTCTAGTCCTTTATTCTAATGAAATTAGAGGGCTTAATCTTAACCCTTATTATCATGTTGTGTTGAAAAACACATTGTTTTTTAAGCTAAAATATGCTATTTAGGCCATGTGACCAAGTTTTCAGGCTCTGAGATCATTTTAGTCCTTATTTATTATCTACTTAAAATTTTGATTAGGTTGAAATCCTTTAGGCATTTCACATCATCAGATCAAATCTTGTGATGAAGTGTGGATCATCAGATCTATAAAGATGCACATGACTTAATGATCTCTAATTTTGGATAAAAACTTAGGTTAAAAGTCATTATACTAAGTTTTCATGTTAAAATATGTGAAGGGGTCATTTTTAGGGTCAAGAGGCACATCCCTTCAGTAGGTTTAAAATTTTAGGCTATGTTAAATTTGATGACCTCACGAATGTCAAAGATGTTCTTGTGGATGTTTAATGATGGGAACAATGATATCAAATTTAATCTCATATAATTTACTACATTTAAAAGTCTTCAAAGACTTTGCACTATCAAATTAGATCTATGAGCAAGCTCAGGCCATTAATTGTGATCCATGTACTTTTAAATGATTGGTCCCTGTAAAGAGCTAATATTAGAGTTAGGCATAAAACAAGGAACCTAGAAAGACTTCATGTAGTTTCCCTTAAACATTTTTCAAAGGGTCACTTTCTTGATAAATTGTCTTAACCAATTATTTAGAAGGGTAGGTTTCAAAAATGCCAAAGGGTTGATTTGTTTTAGATAAAATGTCTGTAAGAAATAATCCCTAAAATAATTTTTATGAAGGGTACTTTCTACCAAAGTGGACCGAGACAACTTTTTTGAAGGGTCACTTTCTTGGGAAAGTGTCTTAACCAATTATTTCAATGGGTAGGTTTCAAAAAATCCAAAGGGTTGATTTGTTTCAGACAAAATGTTTGCAAGAAATAGTGCCTAAAATAATTTATTTGAAGGGTAATTTCTCATTAATATTTCTCACCAAATTTTTAATTCAAATTTTAGGGTTTTCTATAATGGAAATCTAACCTTCTTTATGTAACCTAAAATTCAATCTTCAAAGACAAGCCATTAGCAAAGTTAGTCCAAAAACTTAATCATTATCATTAAACATGTATAAATCATATCCCTTTCAAGTGGATGCTCTTAAAATTCAAAAAAAGATAACTTATTCAAGCAATCTTTCAAGGTTTAGATGTTATTAAACATTCATAAGGGTCCCCCATTTAAAAAATCAAGAAAGAGGGGGTGGGTGTTGGTCCAATAGATAGTTGTGTCGATGCTAATATTTAAACCTTATGTATGTGTCCTATACAAAATACCTACAATAAAAACATGTGAAAACATATATGCTTCTAGTTTTTACTTTGCCTTCATTTTGATGCATTTATATTTACGTCACAAACTATTTCTCCTCATGAATTTGTAAAACCCTAGTTATTCATATTTATAATGACTTTGGGGAGAAATTGGTTACTGTGCACATGGTGTTGAGTTGGCCCTAAACACAACTCTATTAATTATAATTACCTACATATCCATTACTTATAATAGGGCCTCAAATTGATGTAGTTCCCTCCTATGTTTTGTGTTGTGTGTGAATCATGTAATATGTGCAAAGCAAGTACAATAATGACCTAGCTTATAACGTAGAAAATTAGAATCTTATTCTAGTCCTTTATTCTAATGAAATTAGAGGGCTTAATCTTAACCCTTATTATCATGTTGTGTTGAAAAACACATTGTTTTTTAAGCTAAAATATGCTCTTTAGGCCATGTGAACAAGTTTTCAGGCTCTGAGATCATTTTAGTCCTTATTTATTATCTACTTAAAATTTTGATTAGGTTGAAATCCTTTAGGCATTTCACATCATCAGATCAAATCTTGTGATGAAGTGTGGATCATCAGATCTATAAAGATGCACATGACTTAATGATCTCTAATTTTGGATAAAAACTTAGGTTAAAAGTCATTATACTAAGTTTTCATGTTAAAATATGTGAAGGGGTCATTTTTAGGGTCAAGAGGCACATCCCTTCAGTAGGTTTAAAATTTTAGGCTATGTTAAATTTGATGACCTCACGAATGTCAAAGATGTTCTTGTGGATGTTTAATGATGGGAACAATGATATCAAATTTAATCTCATATAATTTACTACATTTAAAAGTCTTCAAAGACTTTGCACTATCAAATTAGATCTATGAGCAAGCTCAGGCCATTAATTGTGATCCATGTACTTTTAAATGATTGGTCCCTGTAAAGAGCTAATATTAGAGTTAGGCATAAAACAAGGAACCTAGAAAGACTTCATGTAGTTTCCCTTAAACATTTTTCAAAGGGTCACTTTCTTGATAAATTGTCTTAACCAATTATTTAGAAGGGTAGGTTTCAAAAATGCCAAAGGGTTGATTTGTTTTAGATAAAATGTCTGTAAGAAATAATCCCTAAAATAATTTTTATGAAGGGTACTTTCTACCAAAGTGGACCGAGACAACTTTTTTGAAGGGTCACTTTCTTGGGAAAGTGTCTTAACCAATTATTTCAATGGGTAGGTTTCAAAAAATCCAAAGGGTTGATTTGTTTCAGACAAAATGTTTGCAAGAAATAGTGCCTAAAATAATTTATTTGAAGGGTAATTTCTCATTAATCTTTCTCACCAAATTTTTAATTCAAATGTTAGGGTTTTCTATAATGGAAATCTAACCTTCTTTATGTAACCTAAAATTCAATCTTCAAAGACAAGCCATTAGCAAAGTTAGTCCAAAAACTTAATCATTATCATTAAACATGTATAAATCATATCCCTTTCAATTGGATGCTCTTAAAATTCAAAAAAAGATAACTTCTTCAAGCAATATTTCAAGGTTTAGATGTTATTAAACATTCATAAGGGTCCCCCATTTAAAAAATCAAGAAAGAGGGGGTGGGTGTTGGTCCAATAGATAGTTGTGTCGATGCTAATATTTAAACCTTATGTATGTGTCCTATACAAAATACCTACAATAAAAATATGTGAAAACATATATGCTTCTAGTTTTTACTTTGCCTTCATTTTGATGCATTTATATTTACGTCACAAACTATTTCTCCTCATGAATTTGTAAAACCCTAGTTATTCATATTTATAATGACTTTGGGGAGAAATTGGTTACTGTGCACATGGTGTTGAGTTGGCCCTAAACACAACTCTATTAATTATAATTACCTACATATCCATTACTTATAATAGGGCCTCAAATTGATGTAGTTCCCTCCTATGTTTTGTGTTGTGTGTGAATCATGTAATATGTGTAAAGCAAGTACAATAATGACCTAGCTTATAACGTATTAAATTAGAATCTTATTCTAGTCCTTTATTCTAATGAAATTAGAGGGCTTAATCTTAACCCTTATTATCATGTTGTGTTGAAAAACACATTGTTTTTTAAGCTAAAATATGCTCTTTAGGCCATGTGACCAAGTTTTCAGGCTCTGAGATCATTTTAGTCCTTATTTATTATCTACTTAAAATTTTGATTAGGTTGAAATCCTTTAGGCATTTCACATCATCAGATCAAATCTTGTGATGAAGTGTGGATCATCAGATCTATAAAGATGCACATGACTTAATGATCTCTAATTTTGGATAAAAACTTAGGTTAAAAGTCATTATACTAAGTTTTCATGTTAAAATATGTGAAGGGGTCATTTTTAGGGTCAAGAGGCACATCCCTTCAGTAGGTTTAAAATTTTAGGCTATGTTAAATTTGATGAACTCACGAATGTCAAAGATGTTCTTGTGGATGTTTAATGATGGGAACAATGATATCAAATTTAATCTCATATAATTTACTACATTTAAAAGTCTTCAAAGACTTTGCACTATCAAATTAGATCTATGAGCAAGCTCAGGCCATTAATTGTGATCCATGTACTTTTAAATGATTGGTCCCTGTAAAGAGCTAATATTAGAGATAGGCATAAAACAAGGAACCTAGAAAGGCTTCATGTAGTTTCCCTTAAACATTTTTCAAAGGGTCACTTTCTTGATAAACTGTCTTAACCAATTATTTAGAAGGGTAGGTTTCAAAAATGCCAAAGGGTTGATTTGTTTTAGATAAAATGTCTGTAAGAAATAATCCCTAAAATAATTTTTATGAAGGGTACTTTCTACCAAAGTGGACCGAGACAACTTTTTTGAAGGGTCACTTTCTTGGGAAAGTGTCTTAACCAATTATTTCAATGGGTAGGTTTCAAAAAATCCAAAGGGTTGATTTGTTTCAGACAAAATGTTTGCAAGAAATAGTGCCTAAAATAATTTATTTGAAGGGTAATTTCTCATTAATCTTTCTCACCAAATTTTTAATTCAAATGTTAGGGTTTTCTATAATGGAAATCTAACCTTCTTTATGTAACCTAAAATTCAATCTTCAAAGACAAGCCATTAGCAAAGTTAGTCCAAAAACTTAATCATTATCATTAAACATGTATAAATCATATCCCTTTCAAGTGGATGCTCTTAAAATTCAAAAAAAGATAACTTCTTCAAGCAATCTTTCAAGGTTTAGATGTTATTAAACATTCATAAGGGTCCCCCATTTAAAAAATCAAGAAAGAGGGGGTGGGTGTTGGTCCAATAGATAGTTGTGTCGATGCTAATATTTAAACCTTATGTATGTGTCCTATACAAAATACCTACAATAAAAATATGTGAAAACATATATGCTTCTAGTTTTTACTTTTCCTTCATTTTGATGCATTTATATTTACGTCACAAACTATTTCTCCTCATGAATTTGTAAAACCCTAGTTATTCATATTTATAATGACTTTGGGGAGAAATTGGTTACTGTGCACATGGTGTTGAGTTGGCCCTAAACACAACTCTATTAATTATAATTACCTACATATCCATTACTTATAATAGGGCCTCAAATTGATGTAGTTCCCTCCTATGTTTTGTGTTGTGTGTGAATCATGTAATATGTGCAAAGCAAGTACAATAATGACCTAGCTTATAACGTAGAAAATTAGAATCTTATTCTAGTCCTTTATTACTTTAGACTTATATATTTTTCATCACTATGATTGATATGAAAATAGGATAAAATATGGAATATTTTATTTATCAAGTGCTTGATTGAGTGATTTGATAAGATGTCTTTGTCTATGCTAGGTTTTGTATGTTTTTCCTAGGTTAGGAATGAATGAAAGTTAATCTTGTATTTATATAAATCAATTTGAATAAATCACTTATATTAAAAAAATAATCCTAACCATCAATATATTTTTCATTCATAAATTAGATGACTTTAGGGTACTGGACACTTAGGTTGAAGAAAGACACTAATGTCAACATAGGTGTCTATCTTAGACATTAGTGTCCAAGGATAAGGAAAGTAGGTACAAAGTTAGAACTTATAGAGGTATAAGATAAGTATGTTATGAGAATTATGGAAAATAAATAATATCTAAATCATCAACCTAAGAGTAGTTAGACTAAGAGATAGGATAAGGGGTTCAATATATAATAGATGTGTGACTTCAGAAAGTGGGAAAGGTCTATAACTAAGAGGAGCAATAATGGTCTGAGTTTGCCAAGTGTATAAGAATGAGGTGTTATATAATCCATAAAATAGTTTATGAAATATTTAAGAAATCAAAGAAGATATCTACCACATAAAATACATGTTGATTTATGGAATGAGCTTCATTGTAAAAAAATTATATAAAACATAAACACTTGTTTACATCAAATATTTCCTAAAAATGTAGAAATGATTTATGGAGATATATCTATAATTTTTTATGGAAAATTTGGAAAAATTCAAATTACTAGTGATGTTTTTCCATACAATATTAAAAAATGTGTTAAACTATTTTTGGAAGAATTTAAAATAAATGTTACTTTGAATGATGTATTTAGACAATAAAGATAAAGTGGGGACAAGTAGAGTTATTTTTTGGTCAATTTATTTAGATTTTATAAGTGTTTTATTTTTTATAAACTAAGTTTTGATTTATTTAGTACCTTAGTATTTTACACTTGGAAAATATTTATCATGGTTATACCTTTTAGCTTTATACCTTCCTACTAATAAAAGGCTTGTGTTTATTATGTCTTTCTACCTAATTCATTATCTCTTAGTCTAACCATTTTTATTTTGATGACTAAGCCTTATAAACTATATAAAAATATATAAATCTAATTATTATTCTTTTCTACCAATTTTAAACTTGTACCTATTTTCTAGCTGCTTGGACATTTGTATCCTAGACAGATACTTGCATTGACACTAGTGTCCACTTTTATTACAAAGTGTCTAGTGCCCAAAATTCATCCAATTTACAAAATAAATATGCCCTAAAGGTTGGCCTACGTTATTTAATGTAATATATTTATACAATTTATTGATAAATACATGCATATAATATCAACCCTCATTCATTAATCACTAGAAAATACTAGGAAATTAAAAGACAACATACTAAGAAGCACTCAATCAAGCATTAAAGTGAGTAAACTGAACTTATTAATCCATAATTATATATCAATCATAATATTAGTATCTATATAGGTTTGAATCATTTTAATATCATTTCACGAGCCATATTTGTCAAGTTACAAGTTAGGTTAATGCATGTCTTTACTTATCACACATTTCATCCATGTGCACACACATGATAAGACATAAGGTATAACTACATAATTTTTATGCCCTCTTCAAAGTATTAGATATGTATGTAGCACCCATTGATACAGGGGGCTTGGGGTAGTTAGACACTATGATCCCACTATCCAAGTTTTCCCATTATCACTCTAAAGGTGAATATCTAGGGTTTGATAATTTTACAAAGAGGATAAACTAGTACACATGATATGAAGCCATCATAGGAAATGTGACATAAAATCTAGAAGTATCTAGTTGATTGCACCCATATCTATTTATTATTATGTATAGGATACCTAAATCAAAGTAATATGCATGCATTACTAAAATTTATAAGATCTAACACAAGCATCTGAGGCCAAATAAATAATATTCCAATAATGTGATAACTATTTAGGATCATCTTCCAATCTTCTTCTAAAATGTTCCAAATTTACATGTGCACAATAAACTAGTTAATTATTATTTGTTTCCAATTCTTTAAAGTTTCTATCAATAACTATATGTTACTATTTATTTTATCAATCTCAGTTGTATAAATTCACAATACTATTTATTTGAGTTTTTAATTAATTGGTTAGCTCACTAGATTAGTTCCCCATCACTGTGTAAAAGGTAATCTAACCCCCTTAACCCTAGATAACCCTATTTATCTAAATTTAAAGTTAAACATTTTATGAACCTAAATTATCATTTAAAATGGATAAAAAATGATCCTCTTCCTCAACTTATCTCTAAGGAGGTTGATAGATACCACCCATATAACAAGATCCATATTATCACTCTTGAAATGGCTAAGGTAGATGGTGTAGGCATGCATGTTTAATCTAAAACACCTAGTATTTGTGCCTATGAAGCCATAAACTTTCAAAACATTACTATGAGAAAGATAATAAATGAGTTACAAAAGAAAATTTAGTCTTTCAGTTCATAGATCACATAATTGTAAAATCATATTACATACATGCATAATCCAAAACATGATAGTGTTAATCATTTATTCAGATCATCCTTTATCAATGTTTCATATTTAAATAAAAAGCTACAATATAATACCTATAAAATAAGTCATTCAAAAGGATTAAAAGGGATAATAATATTCCAAGTGGAATCATAATATAAATTCATCAAAACAAAGTGAGTTAATTACCTCATTTACACCCTATAAGGAGATTAAAATATTATTATGCATATCATAGAATGCATGAGAATCATATTGATTGTTGTTTTACCTTGAAGAAAAAAATATATAAATTTTAGTGGTGATCAGAGCATTGATACATAAATCAAGTAAACCACTCACATTATGAGTACCTCTCCAAAAGGACAAGTACAGAAACAACATCTATGAGTAACAAAAGATAATTCAAAACACAAATAATTGCACACATAGAAAGTAAATCAAGAAAAGATTTAGAAGTTCAATATTGAACATTATATGTTATAAAAATATAAAGAAGTCAAAACACAAATTAAAATTTTTCCTAGTGTTTGAGTAAAGTTACATGACTCTTCTTTAGTCCATAATGAGATGAAAGTTCCTAACAATGATGAACATACTACAAAAAACAAAACCTTGAAGAAGTAAACTCCAAACTATAGTGAAGTTGGGTTTTCATATATTGATGCTCAAAATCGTATATTATAGGTTCAATAACAACATAAGAATTTTAATCTTTCCTAAACTAATAACATATAATATTGGTATGATCCTAATGATATTGATTATGTAACAAATGAATATGATACACATCATATAGAGCCTTCATATAAATATCTCCTTGATGAGTACATTGGACTCTTCTAACACTTTTTATTATACATGTCTTCCTTGGTTATTCTTCTAAATATTTGAGAGCTTAAAAAAATCAAATATTCCAAAAATACTAAAAACATTAAGAATTACCTAAAAATCATCAGGTTTCTAGTTTTACTATTTATTATGCATAAGTTTTTTTCTCAATGTTAGTAGGTATCATATCATTCTTTCTTATATACACATATTTGATGATTAATTTGAGTGTGATAAAGGCATACATATATACATGATATATGCACATACATATGTTGGGAATTCCCTCAACTCACATCTTAGGTATGTTTGGGGTATCTACCACTTTGATAATGATACCCTAAGCTATATTATTCTATGATCACTTTCCATTATCATAGTTTAGATTATATACTTTCACATGCTTATATCCATCCTTATACCTTTCAAAATATACATGTTATGATATTTAATTAATTATTTTTAATCACAGACGTTTAGGAAATAGTATGTTATGTTCATGTAGGTTACCTATTTTCCTTGTTTTCTATTGTGTTTCATTTTATTATTCATTTGAGTACTTGAATATACTCCATTGATTGTGGTCCTTGTGCCTTTACTTACCTATTTGTATATTTGATTATGTTAGTCTTTGTTTTATATGGACATTTGACAAATTTCATCCTATGATTTGTGAAAATTTGACTAAGTTATGTTCCTTCAATTGTCTAGAATTTAAACATGTCCTTTGTATAAGGTCTCCTTGGACCATTTCCCATTGCTTTCCTTTTGAGTGCTCTTGTGTGTGTTTTGTTAATTATTTGGTGATATTTTATTATTAATCTCCATACATTTCCATGATATATATCATGCTTCTTAAGACTTGATGTTATCACATAATGTGTGGCTCAATGCTATATATACCTAGACATATTACTCTTATATGCCACATGATCCATACACAACTCATATAATTATCTTATCCTTTTAAGGTAAGGTAATGGATTGATTCTCATTCCACTCACCTCAAAAGTGGGGGAGTATTATTGGGTTCATGTCATATAGGCATGAATTCCACATTTTTATAATTACATATTTCATTAGGGGCAAGTAAAAATGCATTACCTCCACACATATTCAATACTCAACATCTCCATATTGGAGTGGGGTCATGTTATGGAAATTTTTATTCTCCACATTTACACTAGTTCTCAAAGTTTCTAGATTATGTGAGGGCATGTTATTAAAAAAATGTCCTCCACTTTTTTATCACTTTTAGATTCACCAAATTTCATAGTTATATAATTCAAATACATATTTTAGGCAGCATTCTATACATTGGTATTGTTATTATATATAGATTTTAACATTAGACATATATTATGTGATATGACATGTAAAGGGAGACTATATTTGAAAAATAAAATAAATTTCCATATTTGAAATACTATTATGGACTATCATTATACATAGGACAGAATTTTATGGAATGTTATTGTCTTTTATCAAGCCAATATATTATAGTATTTGGTTCATCTTTGGAAGGCTGAGTTGATTAAATCACTCAATATTAATAAGCTTACAAGTTATGTTTGATTAAATTGTCTAAATTTACCATAGTTATATGTTTGATTTGATTAAATCATCCACCCTCACTAGATAGTGTGTGAGTTAATTAAATATGTCACACTCACCATATCATGCACATATTTGGGTTACACAATTGATATTAAATAAGTTTAATAGAAAAGTTTTAAGTTACCCTTATTCTAAGGTTAGGGGCATGTGTCATCCAATCTATCTATATATATATATATATATATATATATATATATGAACTTTCACATTCATAATTTTCCTAATCTTAGATTCAATGCTTCATAATGAGGAACCATTTCAAATCAACTTGTTAAAAGGAAAGATGGTTTTATTGACAGATAGGTGTACTCATAACCTACCTCTTTCTAACTTTAATCATTTCATATTACTCCAATTTTATAAACATAGCAACATAATTTTTCTATTGATTATATAATATAACATGCTCTTGGTCATAAGTCAGTCACTAATAAAGAACTCAAATTGGGATCACAAGAAGATAAGGTGTGTTATATACACCCATGTGTGCACTTGTTTACTTTAAACTAGTAATTTCATTACAATATTAAAGGGGAGGAATATAGATACTAAAATCTAATTTATGTATTACCTCAGTCTTGTACACTTGAAAAAGACCTATCAAAGTTGTACCTTTCATTTTTAGACATACCCACTACTAGAAGGCTCATGTTCACTATCTCTTTGTGCTTAATTACTTATATCTTAGTCTAACCATTTTTATTCTAATGACCAAGCCTTATATACTATGAAAAAATCTCTAAACTTGATTATTATCCTTCACTACCAATTCTAGACTTGTACTTATTTTCTATCTTCCTAAACACTTGCATCCCAAACAAATACTTATGTCAACACAAGTGTCCACTTTTCCTACAAAGTGTATATTTCTCAAAATTCATCCAATTTATACAAGAAATGTATCTTAGAGGTCATCTTATGTGATTTAATGTGAAATATTTATAAAAGGGATTGCCATATATACAATATCAACCCTCAATAATTACTTACTTATCAAACACTTAGGATTGAAAAGGCAAAATACCAATACTCATTCAATCTAGAACCCTATTTATGCCTATTTATATATAAGTCATAAGAGAAGTATTTACATAGGTTTGAAGCATTTTAATATAATTTTATGAGCCATATTTTTAAATTTACAATATAGATCACTAAATGTCTTTAATTACTAGACATTTCATTATGTGCACATAAAATCCAACATGTAAGAAAAAAATAAATAATTCCAAGTCCTTTTTTAGATTATTGGATATGTAAGTAATGTCCATTAAGATAGGTGTACTTAGGATAGCTCAAAATTTTGATATCACTAACCCATTTTCTCCACTATCCCTCCAAGGGTGAAGAGATAGGGTATGATCATTTTAAAAAGATAAAAATATTGTGCACATAATATGAAGACATCAAAATAAAGACATCAAAAAAACAAGAAGGATCCAGTTGTTCACACCTATATCTTGTCAGTATTGTGTATAAGACACCTATGTCAAAGTTAGACATTCATCAACACAACTATCTAAATATGATGTAAGTGTCAGAGGCCACATAAAGAATATTATTATAATATGAGAGTTATTTTAGCATCATATTCCAATATACTTATATCTTATCCCATATTATACCTATAAGTGCATAGTAAACCAACTAAGTATCACTTGTTTCCAATTCATTACAATATTTATCAATAAATTCAATTTACTATTTTTAGCAATCTTAGTTGTATAAATTAAAAATACCATTTTTTTGAGTTTTATATTAATTGGCCTTGTCATTATATTAGTTCACCATCTTGTGTAAAAGATAATATAACCACCACAACCCTAGATACCCATATTTATCTAAATCTATGGTTAAACATCCTGATATTTTCTAAATGAAAAATGGAAAGGCTTAGAATTATATTTATACCACACATTTTTAAAATATCTCACAATAAGGTTCAGTAAAACAATTGGCCTAACTCATGAATTTTGATTATTTTTTAAATTTGATAACTTTTGGCTACTACACACTAGAAAAATAATTTGACACTACCATCGATGGTAGTGTCCCTCTATGGCTGATAGTGTCCAAAGGGATATAAAATATATATGGATCTAAAAATGATAGTGAATGATATTTATCACATTTTAATCTTTAATTGTAGTAAAATAGACTTGGGTCATTAGAATGATATGGATAGGATTAAGAGATAATAATTTAGGCAAAATGAGATTGGGAATGTAATCCCTTTAGCAATAGGGATGCCTATAACTAAATGGTAGACCTTTAATTGATATTTGTCAAATTTAAAACAATAATATGCTACAAATTTCTATTTTTAGTATCTTCATTCCACCCCACTTAATATTATAATGCATAAGGATAAAATGACTAGGTTAAAGGAAAGAAATGTGTACCTGAGCATGTGTAACATACCTTTCCTTTGCTTAATCCAACATTGACAACTTTAATAGTGTGTGAATTATAACCAAGAGAATGTTACACTATAAATCAGTTCATACAATATAAAATTTGAAATATTTGAATTAAATGAAAGTAAATAGGGTAAGGAAGGAGTACAATTGTGTGTTGATGAAACCGTGTTGCATGTCGATGCTTTTACTTAGTAAAGATGCTTATTTATAAATCATTAGAGATGGAGAAGGTTCAAACTTAAACCTTGGAGATTTTAAAATGGATATTGTAAGGTATTATTCACTTGATCTGGTGTGAACATGAGTTATGACATGGTCATTGAGAGCAATATATCTCAATCACACTACTCAAGTGTTAATACATAATCTAGTGAAGATGAATGGTTCGATTAACTAATTGTATAAATATGGTGAGATTGGATGATTAAATCACTCTGATATATTAATATGGTATTTTATAATGATTTAATCACTTCAATCTATAAAATTAATCCACTATTACATCAAAAAAAGCTTGATAATAGTACATCCTGATGTAATAATTGCATCTTAGTGAGTAATATAGCTAGTAAATTTGATATTTTTAGTGCAATAACATTATTCATCTCTAAGATGTTTTATATGGAGTGTATGTTTCATAAATATGAAAAAATACATTTTAAATCTATGAAAAGTTGCTGAAATTTATAGGATTTTGACCGAAGTATATAACTGAATTATAGAAATGACCTGGAGTTTTGTCTAAGTTTGGCAGTCATGTATTTGTGACATTACCCCACTAAAATATAGAGATGTTGATAATGTGTATTATTGTGTAAGTCATATATTAATTACATGCACATACTATAATATTAAAACTATGGAGGTAATGCATTTTATGACATTCCCCCACTGAGACACACCCACTTTTGAGGGGAAAGAAATATAAACTAGTAGGTACCTTACCTAAAAAAGATAAATTAGTTGTATAAATGTGTATGGAACATGTATTGTATAGGGATAACATGGTGAAGTAGATAGATCAATTAGGTTCATATTATGTGATCACATGAATTCCTAAGATGTATGATATAGATCATGGCAATATCTAGAGAGTATCATTATGTTGATGCCTAAATGTGTACCACAGGCACCCAGAGCATTTGATGAACACTTCTCATTTATGAATTTTAAACAATATAATGCATGAGTTACAGGTTATGATAATCCTATTATCTATTGGTGGAATAGAATCAAAATGGGTGGACTATTTCATAATATTTATAATGTTTGGTGGTTGGGAGCCACCATGGCCAAATAGTATATCTATGCAAAGTATGGAGTATCTATGCTAACAATAGTTAATTATGATCAAGAATTAATATACATACTAATATAAGATGACTATTTAAAATGGAGATAATCTAAGGTGACTCAGTTAAAGAAGGAGCAAAAAGAAGGGTAGGGAAAAAAATAAGGATGTTGTTGGTCTTCATTCCAAACATCATGACAAAACACAAACTTCATTTGAACATGCATTTAACCAATGTTATGAAGTGAAATAACTTAAGCCCAAATCATATCATAAATTATGAAATCATCAAAGGGAAGTATGAAATGATGCAAATATAAAAAATATCATTTTAAAGATTCACCCGTGCAAGCAAACAAAAATATCCCAAATACAAAAGAAGTGAAGGAAGATAAATGAGCTTGACAACTTTAAATTAACCCAAAATTGGCATAGGCTAACAATTTTGTATTCAAGATACACATTCAAAATCCATAAGAACCATTTAAATCTAGAAATTAGACCAAGCAAGTGAGAGAGAAGCCATGATAGCAAACACATAGATAAATACTATACAATATTTGTAGAATTCCTTGTTTGTATTGTTTGATCCAAGATTACAAAGTAATTTTGGATCTCAAAACTCCCCCACCTTTGAAAATGGACAATACCCCTTTTATATTATATCAAGGTAGTATATTGGCTAGTCTCATCCAATTACATTTTTACAAGTCTATAGGACATGTGTCTTTTTTATTGCATTTTGTAGACACCTAAATCTGGTCACTGATAACCTCCAACAAGGATTTTTGACCAATTTCCACCAAAGTGCACAATTTAGCCTAAAAACACTAAAACACATTAAAATCTTTGAAACTAACATATTCAAGTGCTAATTTTTGTGAGGGTATCATTAAATGGGGCAATACATTTTAAGGGCTAGCTAACTTTGATTAGATTATTTCGAGTCAAAATTCTAATTTTACACCTAGGTGCTCTTGATTGCTCTTTCCTATGAAATTTACTTCACAAGACACATGTCTTTATTATATTATCTTAGGAACATCATAAATGGGATAATAAATCTAATGTATTTGACAGTTCATCCTAATTCTAATCCAGTCAAATCTTGGGCCAATAACAAGACATTTTAACCAATTTGATTAATTTGTACACAAAGAGCCAAGTTTTGCATCAAAGTGCTTCATCATTCTTAAGAGCTAATTAAACCAAATCATGATCCTCATTAATAATTCCATGGAACTTTTTTAATATTATATTTTTTTAAATGAATATTTAATATCTACATCATCAGGTGACATCATTTCTTGGGAAGACATCCCTAGCCCATAAATATCATGATTTATGCCTCACATGCCTCATTAACACCATCCATGCCTAGTTAATTCCCCATTATCCCAAATATTGATGAACCTATTTATGAATTTTAATTATGTAATTGAATTAATCCTTATCCACACATCTCCATCTTAAGATGGAAGGTTCATGCTGATTCTAACCATTTTTGAAAATATATAAATAGGAGGCCTTGCCTATTGAATTTTAATCTCTCATATGCCAAAGTTATAATGTTGAATTGATTCCAAATCTTCATTCAAATTAGTGTTATAATGCCAAAATATTGAGTCAATCCAAGCCAAGCCAAATCCAAACATGGTGCCAGGGAGATATGGAGGTAGCCACAATTCATTGATGCAGACTCCATGAGCATAAACTAAGAAATCCACTAGAAAAATAATTTTGGAGCATACAACAAAGGATAAAGAAGGTTTATTTTTTATTTTAGTTGTGCCTTCCACTCTAGTTTTGTTAACTATGCTCTCCCTAGTAACTAGGCCTAGATATGTTACGTTGGTGTGTTTATTTCATCTTGATTTCATTTTGGGACTAACACAATACTAACCATCCTATCTTGATTCAAATTCCTAGTTCATGTAATGGCACACCCAGTGGGCCCACATCCTATAAATTTGGTCACAAAACTTTTTCAAGTAACTCAATAATCTTTTCTATGTAGGACCTTAGAGTGAGACGGCCAAAATGAGTGAAATTTTAAGTTAAATTTCCATTTTTATAATAGAATTTTTGTTTCTCAAAACTTTGATTTCTATCTCTATTATGATATCACTTTTACATAGTAGTGATTTTGTGCAAATGAAATCATTGTTTGCTAAATAGTGATTTGGTGGACCTGAGTTGTGATATTTTCATCCATATTAGTTATATCGTCATCTTGAGTAGTGATATCATCCTTTTTGGTAGTGATTTCATCATTTTGGGTAGTAATTTTAAAAAATTATGATATTATTCACGCTTGCAATGATTTTGTCATCTAAACAATGATTTTGTTTTATCTATGTTTTTGTTTGGTAACATTGATTTCATTGTGAAATAGAAATATTGTTACCCCTGTGCAGTGATATCATTATTTTGGTCAATGATTTCATTTAAAATAATGATTTCATTTAAAAATAGTGATATTGTTACCCTAGGTAATGATATCACTCATTTGTCGAGTGATCTTGTTCGAAATAGTGATTTTGTTAAAATTGGTAGTGATTTCATAGGTAAATAGTGATATTGTGTTTTCTATCTGATCTGACCCATAAAAATGATATTATTGTCTAGAATTATGATTTTGTAAGGAAATAATGAGATTGACTATGTAACAATGATTTCAATATAAAGAGTTTATTTTGAGAAGTTGCTTCACTCATTTACAAATTAGCTTCAAAGATAAAGGAAACTCTAACTTTTTCATTGTAGGATCAAGATTTTGATTTGTTAAAACATGATTTTTAGATCTTTTTGAACGTTTAAAATGGATTAAGAACCTTGTTTTTGTGCTTAACAAATAATTTAGATTCTTCGGTAAATATTTAGACAAATTGTGCTTTCAAAGTTACAACTTAAGACCAAGGGGTCAGAATAACACCACCTAATCTTTCATTTGGGGCTTAAAATTGAACACACTTCTCAAATTTTGTCTTAAATAGTTGTTTAAAAATGGAATTTTATTGGAAAAGAGGAGGATGTTACATGTATGCTCTTCCATCCATCCCCTTTAGGGACCTTTTGGAATCAAAAGCATCATCTTTATTGAAAACATGCCTAGTCTAAGGCATAGAAAGAATGTCATCTAAAGTACTCCCTAAAAAATCACAATAGTTTGGATGATCTTGAAAATTACCCTAAAGTCTTTCTATTAGTCATTTATTTTTTATGCAAACTTGGGTTATGAGGGGGACTTCATTACCTCCCGCAAGTTCTTTAGGGAACTTTTAACCCAGGGTTTCATCTCTTGACATTCACTTCAACCACTCTGACTAGGATTGGGGTTTTAAGAGGTTAAATCACCTTCTAGTGTTAGAGTTACACACATGATGTATCTATACTTTAGACATCACACTACACTGAGAAAGCGATGGATGTAGTGGTTGCAAAAATTATAATACTTTTTTTCAACAAGCCAAGTACCATGAACACCTAGTTACATGATTTTATTTTGTATTATGAAATTAAATTCATTGTGTAATTGATCCCTCTAGTTATTTTAAAACTTGTAGATCTTAGACAAATCCCCACTTGCTATGGAAGTGATTTTGGTATAAGGTGCACCTCAAGGTCGATGTCACAGTACTATCATTTGAGAGAAAGGGGGTGTAAAAACCCTACTATATAATACACATTTTAATTTTTGGATGAAAACTAAAAAATCCTCTCAAATGATGCATATTTATTGATTCCAATAATACCAAGCAACCTTGTCAATCTAGGACCTAAGACTGAAATAACTAGTTAGTTTTATCCTAGATTAAAGCCTTGTTTAGAGTTAAAATTTTGTATGAAAAAATGACAAAAACCAAAGCACATACTACTTATTTTCCTTTGAATAAAGAGGTGTTATGTTTCCCACGTGAATCATCAATTTTCCTTTTTCAAATTTCATCAAAACTTGGAGCCATATCATCCCCTTTGGTGTAGGCATGTTGTCCAATTAAGTCTAGACTTTTACCAAACATTATTTAAAGTCCATTTATAATCTAAATTAATAATTTCACCTTCATAAGTTCATATGGTTGATGTGTTAATTGGGTTCTCCATTTTCACTAAACTTGAGGGAACTTAGGTTCATTTTCCAATTTGGGTTGAAGGCCATTTAAGACTCATAATCATCATCACTGCTTGATAGACTTAATTATTTTTTTGGTAAACACTTACACATTGAGTCTATGTACCAAATTTTTTTGTGTTACCATCCTATTTCTATCAAGATCATTTGAATACATACTTTTTTTCCTTAGAGACATTGTAAAAAATCTAAACGCATGCATGTCATTTGAGTCAAGAAAGGTAGTATTACTTTTCCAAATTTGTGATAAACCATCTTTACCTTAGAGAGTTATTGAAACAAACATTTTTTCATGTCTTTTGAGTAGTCTATCATTTTTACGATGCCCAAAAAATTTCAAACATTGTTTCATAGACCCTCTTGCATAGAGTTCAAGTTTGTGCACATTTTTCAAGCTAATCTAAGTATATCTTTGTGAATCTGTGTCTAACACAGTTATGATGTTCACATTTGTCTAGACTATTTATCAAAATAACAAATTTTTATACCATTATTTTAGAGAAAACAAATTATTTATAGAGTTCCTTTTGTTTCATACCTTATACCTATTTGATTGAGTTCATGTCCAAGAGTTAAATGCCTAGTTTTTGTTAGAAGTGTTTCAAATTTGTTAGATTAAAATCTCATATATTTTAAATTTTATCTTTTGATGCCATTTGGCCAAGATTCCTAGCACATGCATTATTTGAGCCTACATTTTGATACCATGTTTGGCCAAAAGACCTAGCAACGATTTATTTTCTAGATTAGACTGATTTGAAACACTTCATCCTTAGAGTCTAGCATTTTGACTTTCCTTCCATTTACTTATTTTTTTAATAAGATATATAATGTTAGATACTTAATGTTAAATTATTTTATCAAAAATCATTGCATAAACCTTTCCATCCTTTGGATGAATCTAGACCAAGTTTGAACATCATCTTTCTAGACATTATCTTTTTAGAGTTTATAGAACTCCCTTCCCTTTATATCGTAGGACATTCACTATGGATCCCAACATGTATTCCTACACTTATAGTGGACTCATGTATAATCTGAGGATTATTAATGTGGTTGTGCAAGAAGAAATAGTGAAATACCCTTATGCAAATAATATTGCTTATGAGATAGATTCTTATCCCTATTATAGTACTAAAACCGAGGCATAAAACTAAGATCCATTAGATAAATATTTGGTTAATATGTCACCATATTCAAAATAGGACCAAGAACAAACCACACAATATGTAGTTATAATACGCATAGATGAAGAACAAATTCCTCAACAATCATACTCTATTAATACATTTTCTATTTATGATCTATTTTTTCAGCATCATTTATTAGAGATCAAATATTAGATTTTGGTTAGAGCCATAGAAGTAGGGGCTATGCTTCTAATGGACTTCCCTCATGAAAGTTTACCAAGCCTAGTAAGAATGCCTCACAAAATATTATATAGTCAATAGGCTTCTTCTAGCATTTCTTTAACTCTAGTCCAAATGATGTATCAAGACCCTAATGTGTTTAAAAAAGGAAATAACCTCATAGAAGACCACTTTAACCAAATATAGGTAGCATATCAAACCTACCTAAATCTAGCACATAATTTTAATTAGATGACCATGGTGAGTAAACATCTTATTGACTTAGTTCCTTTAATAGGATTTTTGATAAAGTTAACTAGTCAAGACAATTATATTTTATACCCATTCACATAAAACACTTCAGTAGACAACTTGTTGCATACACTGATTATTGAAGAATTATCATTTGCCTCTATGCAAAATAGTTTCCAAAACATAGTGGATAATTTGCAAGCAACATCTCATTCAAACCAAAGTGGTGTTAATACACAAATATCTAGCAAAAAAAATGTACCTTTAGTTAACACCACAAGTGGTTCTCACAATCAGGGAGTAGGAGTTTCTACATCCTAATATCAACCAGTTACTTTTAATCCTCAACTAGATCCTTCTTCAAGAGTACAACCAATAGGATAAGGTAGTGAACCAACAACTAATGCCATGCCTCAATAGTAAAATGTGTAAAATCCTACTCCTTAATAAATGATGATTGATATTCTAAAATAATAAGCACAATCTAATGTACCAACACAACAAAGGCTAAATATGTTGCCACCTCAATATGGGGTAACTAATGTTCCACCTCATCAGGTAGTAGCAAACATACCTCTTCAATCATAGGCTAGTGTACCAATTCAAAACCAAATGATGTCTAACCAACAATGTATGATTATTAGTCAATGATAGGTGGTGAATCTCCAACAAGCATCAAATTCCCAATAGGGATTTATGTAATAAAGAGGTTCCAATTTTATTCAAGTACCTACTAGCCAAAAATTGCATTTTGTTCAAAGTGTTCTACTCATTTGGAAAAAGGGTCTTGGTTCACTATTTCCCACTCAACATCAAGTTTTGATGATTGAACAACATGTCCCTTTTCAACCATTGTAGGCATAATAGAGTTAGATCCCTCCATCCTAACCACAAAATCCTCAACATTAAACCTTTATAACCAACCCTAACCAAAATATTGCACTGCAACATATGTAATTCCAATAATCAAACCCTAATCCACATATGCATATTCCTAGTCCATTTCCAAACTAACCCATCATACCCCAACAAATACATCCACTATACCCTAGTCTAAGTGCTCCAATTTTGAATTTCCAACCATCTACCTAGGCCAATATTCCCACAATTTTCCTAGAGTAGGAATTATAATAGATGAAGGATGAAATTACTACCATCCAAGTTAGGAAATAAGGTAAAAAGTTTAAGTTAAATGATGTGTGTTCCTATCCTTTTAACATGGAGTACTTACATATTTTATTTACTCTGGGATATTAGCCACCAAAATTTGATAAATACAAGGGGAAAACTAACCCCAAAGCCCATTTAACCAACTTATTTGTTGCATGCCATCTAGTGGCATATAATGACATATACCTTTTATTGTTTTTCCCAAGTAGTCTAGTAGGACAAGCCTTGGAGTGGTTTTCAAAGTTTCCCAATAATTTAGTGACATATTTTGATGACCTTTCAAAAACATTTGCACAACAATTTTCCTACAATCTCAAACATGAGATTTCATTGGTCAACATAAAGCTAGAAAAGTAAAAAGTTGATGAGAGTTTTATGAGTTATCTACAATGATGGAGATCTCTTATAGGCTAATTCACTCACAATTTACTAGATAAATAATTATCCATTGTGTTTACTAAAAATTTGCATAGTGAGATAGCTTATCATCTATAACTATAATGTGTTCATACTTTCAAAGACATCATTGATAAAAGTTTGTTGATTAAGAAATACATTATTAATAAAGGAATTATCAATCTTAGTTAAACTAATCAAAATCAAGGTACCAATTAAGGAAATAGCCAAAATCAAAATTAATTCCAAATACAAGCATCACAACTAGCACAAGCCAATAACCAAGATAGACCAAAGAAATTCAACCAAAATAATAATGTTATGGGAAATGGAGTGACTGAGTCACACCATGTCTAAATGTTACAAACACCATCTGCTCAACCTACACCCCATTTTCAACTTACTCCTACCCAACAACCTCTTCAACCAACACACCAAGCATAACATCCTATGCCCACACAATAAATGTAACCACCTTTGCCATTGTAAGTTCTTCCTTGAAGGAGACTAGTACCTACTAATTGTTTTTTTAGTGACCTTGGAGAGCCTATTGAATCTATGTTTTGTAAACTTGCTATAACTAATTTTATTAGTTATCTTATACTAAAGCATTATCTTTAAGGCATTTGTTATACTAATTAGTACCATGAAAATGAATTATGTGAAAATCAAGCATTTGATTGAGAAAATGAATTTATTTGACATGGGACCACACATAGGAAAACTAACGAATAGGGATTCCTATGTATAGACCTTATATCAATAAATCAACCTTGCCCCATGATCACACACTAGCAATCGATAATTATCCTATCTGGTCCCACACCATCACCATTATTTATTAGAAATCATGGTCCTATATTCAATCTTGATTGTGTAATCACAACTCAGAAGGAAAATATTACCATTCTAGGCCCATATCCATGTACCACCTCACCCATTACCCAACCATTCATTCAGCCTCAAAACAAACATTTCAACATTATCCAAGACAATAAGTTTGATATTGTGAAACAATTACAGAAGACACCAACCTAGATCTCTATTTTATATTTGTTATGAACATTGACCATCCACAATAAAATTTTGAATGAGTTCTTAACCCAATCCACTATTACCAATGACATATGCCCTAATAAATTTCAATCTTTGGTTAGACACCTAGCTCTAGTCCAACAAGGCACTTTCAACCAAAGTGATATGTCTTCCTTTGGCCCACTCCATAATAATCCATTATACGTAGAATTTTATATAAAGTGGCATAAATTGAAACATGTCCTTATAAACAATGGATCAGGCCTCAACATAGTGTCTCTAAAGCTCATTAAGCTTCTTGGGTACATAATGAAAGATCTAAAACTAGAAATGATAACTATCAAAGCCTATGATAATCAATAGAGAGAATCATAAGGCACCATTATCCTTCTAGTTATAATTGGGTCTTTGACCCATGATACACTTTGCCATGTCCTTGATCTTGAGTTATCATATTATATGCTTCTAAGTAGGCCTTGGTTACATGATATTCATACAATCCCCTCAATGCTACACCAATGTATCAAGTTTTCCCACTTAAGGATAGAAGTGAATATTCTAATAAATTTTCACCCATATGAGTACTACAAACATCTCAAGGCCAAGTTTCAAAGATACAATTATGAATACAAAATGAACCCAAGTTCCAAGCAAGTTAAAGGAAAGGATATAATTATTGATTCTCTAGAGGATAATTACATATATCCTAATACCTGGGATTCCCTTTCCCACATGCCACCTCCTGAAGCTTCCAATCATTACACCATTTTAGCTAATGGACCAGGAGAATATTTAACACATGATACCTTTCATATTGTTAATCATCACCAGAATATAAACACCTTTGGAAGACCTAAAGTTACCACACACATGTATTAGAGAAAAAAATTAAAGATAAACTTCACAATCTAGGACCAGTCGTATTCATATTGGCATTTAGCCAAAAACAACACCCTCTTGAAGGAGATGAATAATGGTTATAAAATGACAAGTTGGTCAATTTTTATAAGAGCACCAAATATCTCATTCCCAATTAGATCATGGAGCATCAACATTATGAAGGAAGAGGCCTCAGACTGAATTAACAAGGAACCATTGAGCCAATTTTCAAGACCAAATATAAAAGACCATATAGATTTGGATTTAAACTACCTATGGGTGACCCCACATATCTTATTCTAGTTCCATCACCAGTGACTAGTGATGATGATGATAGTGAAGCATAATATTATCATAGCCTTATCTTTGATCACCTAGCCAAGACTAACCTATTTGATAATAATGACATATGTACCCTTAGCCTAGTCATTCATAATAACCCATTGCCATTATACTATCCTCAACTGATAGATTGGGACAAATATGAATCTAGTTTACCAATTGATGAGTTTTAGAATGATGAGGCATTCTATGATTTTTTAGGCCTTAAAAACAACATTCTATTGGGAGATCATAAATCAGGATTATCAATCACATTAGATCTTTAGGTCTACTTTGGAGAGTGAATGAACACCCTCAACCAAAAAAATAGAAATAAAACATTGAGGTCCCAAAGTGAAAAACTCTTTGAGGTACTTTTTGACCAAGGAAAAAGTAAAGATAAAGGCAAGTATAGTGGTGAAAACCTATTTCACGTGCCATTACATGGGGGTGTTTACTCTTCTTCAAATTTAGACCAGTAGACCACTAATGATGAACCTATTTATGGATCTAAGTTTAGTTCTAAGCAATAAAAAGTGTTTGATCAAATTCTTCAAGAATTTTTGACTATTTTTGTCACATGACTAGATCTCCCATTAGGGGACTTAGATTTATCATGCCTAGGAGAATTTGAAGAAAAATTCCTAATAGAGGACACTAATATAGTCTAATAGTTTAATTCTTTGCCTATTATCCTCGAAGATAGCTCAAGCTTTCTAGTAAAACATATAACATAGGTAAACATCGAGACTCCAACAAACCTAAAATGGATAAAATTAAGCACATCCCTCAATAAGGAGGAACATGAAGTCTTTATAGCTCTATTGAGAGAATTTGTAGATATCTTTATATGGACTTCTTTTGACATGCCAAGTTTGGACCCCACCTTGGTTTTACATCACCTTATGGTAAATATTGATGCCAAACCAATTAATCAAAAGTTACGCAAGATGCAATGTCACATTGATGTACTTGTAAAGAAAGAGTTGTAAAAACTCTAAGAAGTAGGATGTATTTGATCCATTGACTACTCAAAATGGATATCTAATGTTGTACATGTTAGCAAAAAGCCTAAAGAAATTAAAATCTATACTAATTTTTTAGGCTTAAACAAAGCTTACCCTAAAGATGACTTTTAATTGCCTAATATTGACATTATCATCAACTCCACATCAGGATATGAGATGTTTTCACTCATGAATGGATTTTTAGGATACAACTAGATCAGAATAGCGACCGAAGACCAACATAAGACCTCCTTCACTACTTCATGGGGTTCGTTCTATTATTATTTAATGTTTTTTAGTCTTAAGAATGGATGAGATACATATAAAAGAGCCATGACCATCATACTCCATGATATGATGCATGATATTATTGAAGACTATGTCAATGACATACTAGGAAAATAAAAAATTAGGACCAACCATCTAATGATGATATATGGAATATTTAAAAGACTACATGAGTATAAAGTTTGACTTAATCTGAAAACATGTTTGTTTGGAGTAACATCAAGAAAATTATTTGGCTTCATCATGTCTCACAGGGGCATTGAAGTCAATCTAGCTAAAGTCCAAACTATAAAAGAGATGCCACCGCCAATGAATTTGAATCATCTCTATAGTTTATAGGGAAAGATCTAGTCAATTTGATGCTTCATATCTTAGTTATAAGATAATTGTCATCTATTTACACATTTTTGTAATAAGGGGGTTGCATTCAACTGAGATAATCACTTTTAAATAGTTTTTTAGTAGCTAAAAGCTTACCTATCGAATCTACCTATTTTATTACCCCTATACTAAGAAAACCATTTTTATTATACCTATTAGCTACAGATAGTGCCTTGGGGGCAATTCTATCTCAACATGATGATAATGGAAAATAGCATGCATTATACTACTTAATACGTACATTGATCATGTATGAACCCAACTATACACCTATTGAAAAAGCTTATCCAGCCATAGTATTCATAGCTCAAAAATTGAGATACTACATGTTAAACAATAAGACCATGGTCATTTCAAAAGAAGATCTACTCAAATATATACTATCTGAAATAGCTTTACAAGGTATAATGGCTAAGTGGATCATGCTTCTTAGTGAGTTTGACATACAATATGTTAATCAAAAATCAATCAAGGGATAGGTCCTTGCAAATCAACTTGCTAAAGCATCCCTTGCTGACATAGAGCCACTCACATTCTAATTTAATAATGAATCCATAATGACCATCATTCATATACCTATTGAAGATCATCATTGGAAGCTATATTTTGATGGGTCATTTACTTTACATAGATCAGGGGTAGGCATCTTATTTATTACACCATAGGGGGATATAATTCCTAAGTCTTTCAGAATCAATTTTCCTTATACAAACATGGCCAAATATGAAGCACTTGTTGTAGGACTTAGACAAGTAGTACAATGGAACATATTTCATCTCAAGGTTTATGGTGATTCTTAGTTAATCATCAATCAGGTCACTAGCCATTTCCAAACCAAAGATGATAAGTTGGTTCCTTACAAAATTATGGTTGACACTCTAAAATAGAAAATTATTAATATCTAATTTGAGAATATACTAAGGGATAGTAATATAAATATGGATGCCATGGATACTATAAGCTCTTTGATTTAGCAAACAAACAAAGCTAGAGAGTATCAGCTCCTTCTTGAGAATTTGTTTGCACTAGCTCATGAACCTTCAACCATTGTAATGATTTTTGATATTGTTGGTCCCAATTATATATGGTACTCTAACCATTATAAATATATTCGTGACCAATTTTTACCACCTGACCTATCCCAAAAACAAACCAAAGCATTTATCTATCACTCCACTCATTATACTCTACTTGGATTAACCCTTTACCACTGTAGTTTTGATGGAATTCTACTTCATTATTTAACTTTGATAGAAACTACACTAGCATTAAAAGAAGCACATGAAAGATTATGTGGAGCCCATTCTATTAGGGTAGTCTTATGCAAAAATCTCTTATGTACTATTATTATTGGCCTATGATGGATGCAGATAAAACTGCATTTGTAAGGAATTGTGAAAAATGTCAATGACATGTTAATTTGATTCATGCCCCAACAAAGACTTTGAAACCAATGTTGACACCATGGATATTCAATACATGGGGCCTTGAAATAATTGGGAAGATCAATCCCACCTCATATGATGACCATAAACATATCCTTACCACCACTGAATATTTCATTAAATGGGTTAAAGCTATACCCCTCACTTACATGACTAGAAAGCAAATTTCCAAGTTCATCTTCAACCATCTCATCTACCGCTATAGTATCCCCTCTGACATTATATCTAATAATGGAGGATCATTCAAGAATAACGATGTTGCCAAACTATGTGATAAATACAACATCACACAACATTTTTCTATGACATATTAACCTCAAAGTAATGGTCAGGCTGAAGCATCAAATAAAACCATTATCAACATTCTCAAAAATATTGTCAATGATGTGGGTCATGATTGGAACTTTCAAATTATCCATGGCCTTTAGGCATACCATATTGATCACCATACACCCATAAGATCCACTCCATATTCACTTGTTTATGGTATTTAATCCGTCCTTCTCATTGAGATCGAGTTGCCATCTCTATGTATATTTTTCAAGCATGTCTTAGATGATCATGACTATCGAGTAGCTCACTTGTAAGAGCTAGAAATACTTAATGAAAAATGTATAATGGTGCTCAATAATCTTTAGTCATATCAAAACTAACTCAAAGGCCACTATAATTGGTGTGTCAAGTATAAAATATTTGAACTTGGTGATCTTGTTCTTAATGAAATCCAAAAGAATACCATGGCCAAGAAGAAACATAAAGGTAAATTCAAACCAAACTAGACAAGGAATTTCATCATTACTATATTTTATGGATCAAGAGCACACAAGATCACCACACCAGATAGAGATGAACTTCCTAAGCCTATGAATATTATTCACCTCTAGCATTATTATGCTTGAGCACCATGGTGTATTGTCTATAAGGACCATTTTGGTTGTGCCACTTTATCACTTTTTTTATTTGTATGGATATCATTCCTATCATTCCTCTTATCCTATTACTTATCCATTTTACCATTCTATTAGATTGACCAAGCATGTTTTGAATCCTATCTACCTAGCTCGTTCAACCTTGGTTTTACCATTACTTGCACATTTTTAGCACCATTGAATTCAATTAGTTTCAGTAGTTGTTTCAAGCATTTTAGATAGAGATAGTATTTTGGAGTAGTATGACAAAATTTTTAGTAGTTGCATCTTTCATTTATTGCTCCTTTCTTATCACTGATCTTGCTGATAATTATAACTACCTGTGGGAAAATTAGTACTATTGATTTATGTTTTTGGATATAACTACCTATGGGAAAACTAGGGGAGATACTTGTTTATTATGCATTGACCATACCAATTAGCCATTCTCTATGTCATACTATGCCTTTATACCAACTATGCCTATTTTGTTTAAATTGATTGCTACACTAGTCAGATTCCTCTATTGTAAGGTAGAACTATAGTGACTTGAGGTTCTACTCTAGGACTATGTAGGAAGTATTTGATACTTGTTAATGTTATTTTAGTCAACCTTTCCAGTAATGATGTAATCATTTTTCAAGGAACTTAAGCCATGAGTCACCATTTTGTGAGATTGAATCATTTAGTGTCTTATCATTCTTGATCGAGTGGAGATACTCCAAAATTTCCAATTTTTTTTGTAAAACCATTAGAAAAAACCAAAAATAGTGACTACTTTTTTACCTTAATGATTCTGGGAACCCTTACTAAGTTACAAATAAATCACTTGTCAATTAGTTTCCCCATCATTTTTGGCCTTTTCTCCCATGTACTTACCATTTTTCAAGACCATTCCTATTCTTCTATCACATCCATTCTATTTGTTTTCATCATTTATCATTTTCTTCTTATTTCTTAGGATAACTATATTTGACCTAAAGTTTTTGTTGGATATTACATCCATTGAATTATGTAGGCAATGTCCACCTGCCTAGTGCATATGGATATATCTCAGCCACCCCTTCCTTTTCTTCTATTCCCCCATTCTGTTAGTTTCTTAAGTTGTCACCTATTTTCTAGGGGCAATGTTCATGTGGCTTTAATTTTAATTGTTTGTTTCTTTGTTGTTTTTTTGTGTGATTATTTCTTTTCTTTCATTATTATTGCCTTGATTCAATCTATGTGCATTCATTGGGTGATCATAGTCTTTATCATTGGTACATTATTTTCTATTGAGTATTGGATTATGGGAGTCAATAGTTACACATATTTAAACTAAGTATTCATGATATTATACCATGATGCCTACCAAAGTGTGTTATAACAAACCTCATCTTCAAAAAGTCTATTCAGCAATAGTGGCATCGACATCTCTTCACCACTGACATCTTGATTCAATTCCAATTATATCCTACATATCGTAATTACCCCATAAAATAATATCAACCTTTATTTAGTTTAGATGAACATATTCCTACTAGCAGGTTGTCCTAATTCATCTTTATCCTTTATATCAGATTATCATCATCATCAACCAAATAAATCATGTTTATCATAATCAGGGTCTTATGATTATAACCTCATATGGGAAAATCATTGTACATCATCCTACCTGCATTTCTCAATGATTATAACCACCTTTGGGAAAATCATTGTGTTCTCACCAAATTTACTTTCTTTTTTCACAAAAAATGGCATGTTTTTATCTTGTTTGTCTATCCTAACTAGGGCAGCTCCATTTTCTCAATGATTATAACTGCCTTTGGGTAAATCATCATGTTATCATACCATGTTGCCACTATCAGGGTAAAATGCTTATAAACACCTTTGGAAAAACCACTCTACACTATTCCACTTGTATTATCAATGATTTTGACTAAGTTTTCAAGCTCATTTTTTTTTCACCCCATCATTTTCCTTTCTTTGGTTCCCTCATTTTGCTTCCTTCTTTTTGAAGGACCGTTTGCCAACCTACTTATGCCAACAATTCCCTCGAGGGGGAATCATATATTTGGTTCATCATCATTGAATTTATAGGCATACAAGACCTTTTCATTATTTGAGAATATTTTACTATGCCTATAGCTTATAATTCCTTCCCAAATAGGGGCAAACTATAGACACCTAAATTTTACCATTGATAACCTCCAACCAAGCTTTTTGACCGATTTCTACCAAACTGCATAATTTGGACTAAAAATAATTAAAACACATTAAAACAATTGAAACTAACATATTCAAGTGTTAGTTTTTTCTAGGGTATCATTAAATAGGGTAATGAATTTTATGGGCTAGCTAACTTTGATTATATTTTTTCAAATCAAAATGCCAATTTTGCACCAAGGTGCTTTGGATTTCTCTTTCCTATCAAATGTATTGCATAAGACATGTGGCTTTGTTATTTTGTGTTGAAAACATCCTAAATGGGATAATTAATCCACCATATCTATCATTTCATCCTAATTCTAATCCATTCAAATTTTAGGCCAATAATAAGACAATTTGACCAATTTGATTAATTTGTGCACAAAGAGCCAAGGTTTGCATCAAAATTCTTAATCATGCTTAATAGCTAAGTAAACCAAATCACGATCCTGATTAATAATTCCTTGGAACTTGTTGAATATTTTATTTTTAGAAATAAATATTAAATATATGCATCATCAGGTGATATCATTTCTTGGAAAGACATCCCTAGGCCATAAATATTAGGATTTGTGCCTCCCATGCCTCATTAATACCCTCCATGCCTAGTTAATGCCCTTATATCTCAAATATTAATGAGCATATATATAAATTTTAATCACATAATTGAATTAATCCTTATCCATACATTTCCATCTTGAGATGGATGGTTCAGGTTGATTCTAACCATTTTTGAAAATTTATAAATAGGAGGCCTTGCCTATTGAATTTTAAGCTTTCATATGACAAAGTTATAATGATGAATTGATTCTAAAGCTTCATGTAAATTAGTGTTATAATTCAAATATTTTGATTCAAGTAAAGCCAAGCCAAATCTAAACATGGTGCCATGGAGAGATGGAGGTAGCCACACTTCATTGATGTAGACTTCATGAGCACAAGTCGAGCAAACCACTACAACAAGCATTTTGGAGCATCCAAAGAAGTTGAAAGAAGGTTTATTTTAAATTTTAGTTGTGCTTTTCACTCTAGTTTTTTTAAATAAAATCTCCCTAGTAACTAGGCCTAGAGATGTTATGATAGTGTGTTTATTTCATTTTGATTTCATTTTGGGACTAACACAATACTAACCATCCTTTTTTGAGTCAATTATTTGTTTCTTTGTTGTTTTGTTTGTTTGTTTGTGTGTTTGTTTGTTTTATTTCTTCAAATATTATTTCCTTGATTCAATCTATGTCCATTCATTTAGTGATTCCTTTCCTACACTTATACTTGAATCCATCCATATTCATATGTCTACATTGGCATCATGGTTTTTATCATTGGTACATTATTTTATATTGAGTATTCGATTATGGGAGTCAGTCCTTATGCATATTTTGGCCAAGTATTTATGATGTTATACCATGTTGCCTCTTGGCATGTGGTATAACAAAATTTATCTTCAAGAATTTTATTTAGTAATGGTAGCATCGACACATCTTTGGCACTGATATTCAGATTCAATCCCAATCATATCCTACATATACTAATTACACCATGAAAGAATTACAACCTTTTTTTAGTTTGGATGAGCATATCCCTACTAGAAGGTTTTCCCAATTCATCTTTATCCTCTATATTATATTATCATCATCACCAACCAAATTAATCATGTTGTTCATAATTGAGGTCCAATGATTATAACCACCTATGGGAAAATCATTGTACACCATCCCACCTATATTTTTCAATGATTATAACAAGCTTTGGGAAAATCATTGTGTTCTCACAAAATTTACTTTCCTTTTACCTAAATAGAGACATGTTGTTATCTTTTTTGTCTATGCTAACTAGGGCTTCTCCATTTTCTCAATGATTATAACCAACTTTGGAAAAATCATTGTGTTATCATACAACATTGCCACTATCAAGGTACAATGCTTATAACCATGTTTGGGACAACCATTGTACACCATCCCACTTGAATTTTCAATGATTTTGACTACTTTTTCAAACACATTATGTTTTCACCCCATCATTTTCCTTTCTTTGGTCCCCTTGTTTTGCTTCTTTATTTTCATGGGACCCCTTGTTGATCTACTTGTGCCAATTATTCCCTTGAGGGGGAGTCATGTAATTATTTCATCATAGTTGAAGTTGTATGCATATAAGACCTTTTCATTATTTGAGAAGACATTTCTATGATTATAGATTACAATTATTTCCTAAATAAGGGTAAACTTTACACACCTAAATCTAGCCACAAATAACCTCTTACCATGTTTTTGACCAATTTCTACTAAAGTGCACAATTTGGCCTAAAAACACTAAAACACATTAAAAGATTTTAAAATGGCATATTCAAGTGCCAATTTTTTCTAGGCTATCATTAAATGGGGTAATGCATTTTATGGGATAGCTAACTTTGATTAGATTATTTGGATTAAAAATGCCAATTTTGCAATTGGGTACTCTAGATTGCTCTTTCTTATCAAATTTATTACACAAAAAATATGCCTTTGTTATTTTGTGTTGGAAACATCCTAAATGGGATAACGAATCTAATATATATGACATTACATCCTAATTCTAATCTAGTCAAATTTTAGGCCAATAACAAGATATTTTGAACAATTTGATTAATTTGTGCACAAAGAGCCAAGGTTTGCATTCAAGTGATTAATCATGCTTAAGAGCTAATTAAACAAAATCATGAGCCTAATTAAGAATTTCATGTAACTTGTAGAATATTTTAGTTTTGGAAATGAATATTAATTATCTGCATCATTAGGTGACATCATTTCTTTGGAAGACATCGCTAGGCAATAAATATTAGGTTTGTGCCTCTCATGCCTCATTAAGACCATGCCTAGTTAATGCCCATTTATTCCAAATATTGATGATCTTATTTAAAAAATTTAATTACATAATTGAATTAATCCTTAGCCACACATATCCATCTTGAGATGTATGATTCAAGTTGATTTTAACCATTTTTGAAAATATACAAATAGGAGGCCTTACCTATTGAATTTTAAGCTCTCATATGCCAAAGTTATAATGATGAATTGATTCCAAAGCTTCATGAAAATTAGTTTTATAATGCCCAAATATCAAGTCAAGCCAAGCTAAACCAATTTTAAACATGGTGCCAAGGAGAGATAGAGGTAGCCATACTTCATTGATGTAGACTTCATGGCACAAGCCGAGCAAGCCACTACAACAAGATTTTTGGAGAATCCAAGGAAGGGGAAAGAAGGTTTATTTTGCATTTTAGTTGTGCTTTCCATTCTAGTTTTATTAACTAAGATTTTCCTATTAACTAGGCTTAGAGATGTTATGATAGTGTGTTTATTTCATTTTGAGACTAACACAATAATAACCATCCTCTCTTTATTTGAATTCATAGTTCACACATTCTAGAACAAATGACCTTTTCCTTTTAACAGACTAATCTATAGATAGTCTATTTCACATATTAAACATGGCCATGAACTTCTATTAAATTGGTCACTAGTGGTCTATAGTCCAATTCTGAATTGAATTATACTCACATTAGTCATAGTTCAATTTCTTAGGCTTGATTTATGGGGATCATAGGGTGAAATCAAGGCTTTTCTTAAGATTTTACAGTGCTTAAATGGCATAAGATTTTGGACTTGAGTGAGAATTATGCCTTAAATAATTTATTTTTATTATTATTTTCATGGGTCCACTAGATCTTTGGTTCTTGTTGCTTTTCTACTTATCTAGCATCATTCTAGAACTTATGTGGCATCCCTATGGCACTTTTGTAGAAAAAATACTCATCAATGTTCAAATATTGACCACTTCCATTTAAAATCCTCCCTTCACCTAATACCATCAAATTAACCTTACACAGATTGGTGCAAGCCATTGATCTTGGTCCTAGGATTTGAACATCATTGAATGTCTTGGTTATGTTTCCCATGGTTATGACATGTGTCATTACCATGTTTACTCTGAGCTATGTTGAAAATTACACATTGATTACACACCATTAGATCTCTCTTGGGAAAAAAAATTCATGCCATTGATCATGGAAATTAATTGGGATTTAATCTATACTAGACTTTGATTTTGTGCCACTTGGCAGTCCCATGGGCTTTCTACATATCATTGAAAATTCCAACTCAATTTCACCCCATTCGATCAATTATATCTAGGAAAATGCCCTATTTTAGATATCAATTTGAGAGGTGGACTACCATTGGCTGCTTAATATCCTTTTAACAAAATGGTGACACCTATCACCATCTGACTTGTCCCAAAGCTTTGTTGAAACCTTAGCTTGGTATGCAACATTAAATCATTTTAGTACAAGCAAATGCTGGTTATAGATCTTATAGAGATGCACAATGTTTGAGTAAGGTTTGAGGGACATATAGAACTTAGCATAAATTTTTCATACTTTGGTTTCATTTAATGTTAAATAAACATGACTTAAGACCTTATGATGAGAGTATTTAAGCTAAGATTTGAGCATAAAAAAGGACCCTATGAATAGAAGACATGGCATAAGGTTTATCATATGGTTTTTATTACATAAATGTACTTTATAACTTTAGCCTACTTCTAGGATAATAAAAGGGACCCCACATTAGTTATACCATCTTAATAGTAAAATAGACCAAGGGGTCATTTGATATAAAAGAAACATAGGATAGAGTTTTTAAGCTAAGTCTATAGGATGGATAATTGTTCTCATGCAAGTTTGAATTTAATTCAAAAGGGGACCTAGATTTTAAAAAATTGGCATGGCTTAAAAAATGGATCCAATTAATCTTGAACCAATGGCTAATGAAGCTCAATTTAACATTTAATCACAAAAGCATTAAACATTTTTATTCCTAAATGATATTGCATTGATCCTACAACACAAGCAACAAGTTTTAGAAACATTGGAATGGGGTGAATCCATGATCATCCCAAACAAATGTCCATTAATCCAAGTGAGATTGGTTCCTATAGACAATGGGAAATATTGAATTTAGGGCATGGGGAACCTAAAAATTATATGTTTTAAGATAGGTCTATATCAAATTGAAATGACCATATGAATAATAATAGACATGTCATAAGGTTTTCAGCCTAAGTTAATGTCATAAAAATGGGTCATATATTTAATTTCCCAACTTGGTCTTGTATTGTTAGATCTAGTTTGGGTGATCAGATAAGCTCTATTTGATCATGATCCATGGGTTTGAGTGAGATTGGTTCCTATCTGTACTAAGTCTTGAGGTTGTGCTAGGTGGTAGTCCTACAGGCTTTTTACACTTTACCCTCTTCTAGTTTTATTGGGATAACATGCTCTAGCCACATAGTGGCATCTTATTTGGTCTGAGTTCCTTTTGAAAATTCAATATCCATCTTGTATTATTGGATGTACTTTATTTAAATGAATGTCTATCATTATATTTTTTTAAAGATGCTTGAGATTTAAGATGGGATTATATTTCCACCATTGATCTCATATCTTCCAATCATCCATCTGAGTAAACATCTATCATAGATTATGACTTAGGAAGTCAAACATGATTGGTTCCCTATGAAAAAAAGGAAATATTAAATTTAGGTCATGGTAATAATAAGAACTTAAGCTAAAGTCCCAGATTAATGTTCTCATTCACATTAATAAATAAAGGCTTCAATCCAAAGTCTTTGGCTAAATTTAAAAACATATTAAAATGATCATGAAAAAAAAGAGTCTGATGAAATCAATGTCTTGGTGAAATTTCCTTAGGAAAATTATTTCATAAGCCAAAATAGTGATGACCAAAATCCCAAAGGGTTAGTTTTAAAAACGTTTGAATGGCACCTTCAAAAGATCTAAAGGGCACTTTAAAAAGTCTAAAGGATCATTTTGAAAATCCTAAAAGGGTAATCTCAAAGGGAAAAGGTCTATTTTAAAAAGGTCAAAAGGCAATTCTTTAGGGCAAGTTTCCTTCACAAAAATTTTGAAGGGTATGTGTCTTTTTGTCTCTGTTTTAGGAAAATTACATTAGCAAGACTGCTATAAGGAATTGTTTCAAGATTTTTTTGTCAAAAGAAATGTTTGATGATAAAATTGTAAAGGGTTATCTTAGAAACCCAAAGGGTATGTCTATAAGATAAATATCCCTTAACAAAAAGACTAAATGGTACTTTCAAAAATATGAAGGTCACTTTCAAAAAGTTTAATGGCATAGTTTGGTAAAATTACTATGGGGAAAATGTTGTGGAAAGATAAGTCTAAAAAAGAAATTCTTAAAACATAAGTCTCAAAAGTTAGAAACATAACAAAAGGATCTTGAATTTAGTTTAGAATGTAGGAATAATAAAAGGACAATAGGGTCTCAAAACATAAAAGGGACAAGGCATGGTTTTTATACTAAAGTTTGGTCATGTTGAAAGATATGACTTAGCCTTAGGATAAAAATAAAGCAAGCCCATAACATTATTTAAATTGGTCCTGCATAAAAAGTTCTTAGAAAATTCAAATAAAGTACTTAGATTAAGCTTAGACTAAGGGTTTAGCAATTCAAATTGATTTCCAAAATACCAAAGGCTAAGTAAAAAATAAAGTTAACATCACAAAACCCAAGCATGGTTCATTCCAAGTAGACCTTATTATACCTACAACTAGAAAAGATAGAGATCCAAAGTTAGCTATTATAGACAAGGGCAGAATAGAATTATGCATAAATATACTAACCATACTAGGTGTGGATGATATTCAAATAAAAATCCTATGGAGACATGCTAGTGACACTTTGATCAAGTGAATTTTGAATTTTAGGTACAAATTTAAACAATTTAACACAAGGGTCCCCATTTTTTTGGAATGGAGGTATGTTGACCTCAATAAATGGTGAGTTTTGGGGAAAACATAGCAATATGTTAGAATTTAGATACTTTGGTTTAGACTAATAATTAAATTATTTATTTCACTTGTCAGATTAATATATGGTTGAAACAAGTATTGTATATGCAAAATTGGGATCAAACATCAAGACCTAGTCATGTTGTGTGTGTGATTTGATTCCACTTACTATTTGCCATGGGATTTAGGGAACAACTACCAATTTTTATGACTTTAAATATTAACATTAACTTACAAAATTTTGGATATTTATTAATAATCATGATTTAGTTTAGGAAAGGCTTAGGAATTGTTCTACTACTAGCCAAATGTTCATAACTTTGATAGAGATGCCTTTGGCTCCACTTAAGGCCTTGTTCCACTACTAGCTAGTTATCCATAGCCTCGATGGATATTGCCTAAATCACCTCTGCTTTATAAATTTATTTGAATTTTTTTAATAATATCTTGTTTTTATATTTTCTAGGTCATTTTTGGCTTTCTAGCAAAGGTTGGGAACAAACTTAGCCAAGTTTAGGGATTTGGTCAAATTTTTGATATTTAGACAATCACATATGGCTACCATCTTTGTCCCAGGAAATAATGTTTGTAAGTGTAAACATTAAAGTGTAATAATAGTTTAAACTTTCATCCCACATGTGCACTTCTTCTTAAAACCAAGTTTAAATCTTAACAATGTTTAATATCTTATGCAACAACTAACCTACCCAATAGTCCTTACTAGTTTTTCCAAACTATAACATACAGCTTGCATTTCAAATCCATGGTCAACACTTGCTTCAGGTTCATACCTATATTCCTAAACTTATGGAGTTCCTGAATAATTATGTGAACTTAGAGATGAGGACTATCCCAAAGGACTTATTATAAGTAAGGAATAAAGAAAGAGGAAGCAAACAAATATGTACAAGCATTATATACAAATAAGGGACATAAAGTAAATAATAATAAAGAGAATAATCTAAGCCCAATACTAACTACATAAATAACTTACCTCTAGGATCAAATGGAAATTTAATTATCCTACCATGGAATCTTGAGGCATAATTATTTCTATTCAGCATCTTCTTCTTGTCTATAGGAGCATTTGCATGTTTTTGTCTTCTAGGTGATGCATCTTGATAACCTATTTCCATTATATAATATATAGGTTGAAGATATCGATTTAAAACCCAATCATATTTATCCCAAATTCTTCTAATTTTTAATAGGAATGATAATTTTGCTTCATCCATAGATAGATAGTGACTTATATCTTCTTCACTCCATAATAGTAGCTTAACTAGCATCCTGAGACTGATGTTTTCATTAGGTTATTTTTGAGGTAGAAATGGACTAGAATTTTTTCAAAAAACTCTTCCAAGTCATCCCAAATGGCTTTTTGATCTTGATCAATTGAATGACCCTCATCTAGAATCTTACCATCATAAACATGTTGGTCCCATACTCCTGACCTTTAGATGAAGTCATTTGATAATTCCTAATCTATTTCACCCTCTTCATCTTCACCCTTGGTGAAGAAAGGTAGTTCTTCTACCCAATTGATTTATAACTCATATTTTTTGGGGATTTCTAGGACATCAATGCCTTCTTTGGACACCTCAATTTCTTTTAAAAAATCCTTGTGTAATTGCTGCCCATAGTCATCTTCTTTAGTAGTATCCTCTATTCCATTAGTGACTTCATATGAAGTGTCTTCATAGCTATCATCTGAAGGAAAGTTAGCTTATATCTGATATTGTTCATGGGGATAGTCATCTTGGAGAGTTATTCTTTCTTCCATAATATATTTAGGTTCATTTAACTCCTCAAATGGAAAATCAAAAGCCTTTGCCATGAAAACTTGAGATGTCTTTGGAAAGATAGAAGTCCCTATAATATTGTCTTAGTTAGGCACAATTTTAGTTGCATCCCTTTCACCTTGAGATGCTTTAAAAATGTTTTAATGATTAGCCAGATCCATATCATAGAAATTTATTTATATATTTTAAGATGATCCATTATTGTCATCATCATGAAACCTATTTTGAGGCTTATTGAACCTTTGATAAATCATTATTTATGTTAGATCCCTCTCCTATATTTCCTACTTGTTTTTGTAACTGTGGAAAGTTAGTTCTCAAATTTTGGACCATTTTTAATATCAAGTCGTTTGAATATTTTGTTGTCTTAGGATCATGAACTAGACCATTACTAATGGCTATGGGTATTAGAATTCCATATTTTTTTAGATGAAGCCCACTAGTAGTGCTATTTAGGAACCCTAGGATTTGGATAGGATATGGATGACTCAATAGTAATTAGTTCCAAACTTTAGGCTAGTTTAGAGTAGGTATATTTTGATTGGCATTAGGCGTGGATTATGCCATTTGACCTTGGGGTTGCATCTGGTCGTTAATCATCATAAATTAAACATAAGCTAATGCTAATGTATTGACAACATTTTTATTTATTTCCAAGAACATAAAAGTCATGGGGTCTAAGGCATCCCTATAAATATATAAATCCAAATCCACATCAGGTTCATATGGGGACATGGTCTTGCTAAACATCTTTTGGAACCTAGAGTTGAAGGCTCTTAAGGTCTCATTGAAATCCCTCTTAACTATGATGAACTATTGGTAAATGGTGTTTGGACCAATAATTATGCCAATTGATCAACAAAAATATTATTAAAGTCATTCTAACCAATAATGTAATTCTCAGGTAGGGTGAGAAACCAATCATATGTAGTGTCTCTAAAAGTGGATGGGAATAATCTACATGATACATCTTCATGAACTACATTTAATATCAAAGAAGCCTTGAATGATTTAATACATTCATTAGTAGTGACAACATTATTAGGATTGAAATAAGGCAAATACATTTCAATATTTCAAGTAATATTATTTACTATACCTGGTATGTTGATTGAGGAACCACCTAGCCAAGCCATACCTTGAACACATGAGCACCTTGACTTGGTGAAGTTGGTTGAGACCTTGAAAGTTTATGCTCACCTTGGTATCTCTTTAGGTAATTCTAGATCATAGCCTTGAAAATCATTTAAATATGATGCATCAAACTGATCTTTGCAAAGTATAATTATTAATTTTGCATGTTAAGCCATTTTTTCACAAATACATGTAAAACATGAGTATATTTAACTATATAAGCTCAAAGATGCATCTAAATTGATGACTGAGAGGGATATTTACACCTTTAATCTTGAATAAACTCAAATTTTCAAAAAAATAGTCAATATTTGTACATAATTGGTTTTTACAACCATAAACATGGGAAATACACAAAGCCTAAACTACCCTTGCAAAAATATCCATTGATCTTCAAGGAATAACAATCTTTGGCTAAAGTAAGCCCAAAGATAGGTCTAAAACCACAAATATCAATGATATTTACACAATTAAAAAAATAACCCCAAAATTATATAAATAATACACCAAAATTGATTAAAACACAATAATATTATCAAAGACTATAAATTCACAAAGATCTATGTAGGCTCTCCTTCTAGCACTGACAAAGCTCTGCCTATTGATGCTTCAATATGTACCAAAAGTGCCCATAGTGTTTAATGAAAATTTTTCATTTATTAATTCATAATAATATAATGCATGAGTTGTACGTTATGATAATCCTATTATCTATTGGTGGAATAGAGGCAAAATGAGTGTACTATTTCACAATATTTATAATGTTTGGTGGTTGGGAGACACTATGGCCAAATAGTAGATCTATGAAAAGTATGGAGTATTTATGATAAGAATAGTTAGTTATGATCAATAACTAATCTAACGGCTATTATAATATGGCTATTTATAATCGAGCTAATTCAAGGTGACTTGGTAAAAAAAGGAGCAAAAGGGAGGGTAGGGCAAAAAACAAGGATGTTGTTGGTCTTCATTCCAAACATCATGACAAAGCTCAAACTTCATTTGAACATGCATTTAACCAATGTTATAAAGTAAAATATATTAAGACCAAATCACACCATACATTAAGAAAGCATCAAAAGGAAGTATGAAATGATGCAAGTAGGAACCAAGATCATTTTAAAGATTCACCCCTGCAAGCAAACAATATTAGCCCGAGTGCAAAAGAAGTGAAGGAAGAAAAATGAGCCTAATAAATTCCAATAAACCTAAAATTGGAATAGGTTAACAAATCTTCATTTAAGATACACATTCAAAATCCATAAGTACTATTCAAATCTGGAAATTAGACTAAGCACATGAGAGAGAAGCCATGATAGAAAACATAGACAAATACTAGAAAATCTTTGTAGAATTCCTTGCTTGTATTGTTTGTTCCAAGTTTATGATGTAATTTGGCTCTCAAAACTCCCCCCCCCCCCACTTTAACAATGGATAATACCCCTTTTATATTAGATCAAGGTGATATGTTGGTTAATCTCATCTAATTACATTTGTACAAGTGTATACGATAGATGTCCTTTCTATTACATTCTAGGACAAATGACCTTTTACTTTTAATATACTGATTTATAGACAATATGTTTCATAAATTACATGTGGTTGAGAACTTCTATTAAATTTCTCACTAGTGGTCTACAATCTAATTCTCAATTGAATTATACTCACATTAGTGATAGTTCAATTTCTCAGGCTTGATTTATGGCAATCATAGTGTCGAACTGAGCTTTTATAAATATTTTATAGTTCTTAAATTGTGAAATAATTTGGACTTAAGTGATCATTATGCCTTATATCATTTATTTGTATTTTTATTTTCATGGGTCCACTATATATTTGGTCCTATTGCTTTTCTACTTATGTGGTGTCATCCTAGTACCTGCATGGCATCCCTGTGGCACTTTTGCACCAAAACTACTTGTCAACATTAAAGTAATGACTATTTCCTTTTAAAATCCTCCCTTAACCTTGAACCATTAGATTAGCCTTGAATGGATTAACACAAGCCATTGATCTTGATCCTGGGATTTGAACACCATTGGTTGTCTTGGCTATGTTTCCCATGTTTACTCTGAGCTATGTTGAAATGTCCACATTGATCATGAAATTTTGAATCTCTCTTGGGAGATAAAACATTTGTTTTTAACCATGAAATATGACTTGGACTTAATATATACTAAGATCTAAGGTCATGCCACTTGGTATTCCTATGGGATTTTTGTAGCTCGTTAAAAAGTCTAATTGGATCTTGCCCCATTCGATCAATTTTTTATAAGAAAATTAGCTATGTTAGATCTCAATACAAGAGGTGATATACCATTAAATAATTAATATTTTTTCAATGAAATGGTGGCACCTATCACCACTCACTTGTCATAGAGCTTTGTTGAAGCCTTGGTTTGTTATGCAACATCAAATCATTTTCATGTGAAAAAAATGGATTGTACATCCTATACAGATGCATAATGTTTAAGTAAGGTTTTAGGAACATACATAACTTAAAATAAATTTTTCATACTATGGTTTTATTTCATGTTAAATAGACATAACTTAAGACCTTAGGCTGAGAGCATTTAAGATAAGCTTTTAACATGAAAAAGGACCCTACAAATAGAAGACATGGAATAAGGTTTATCCTAAGAAATTTATTGCATAAATTAAGTCTAAAACTTTAAGTTAATTCTAGGATAATAAAAGGGACACTACATTAGTTGTACCATGTTAATATTAAAATAGACTAAGGGGTCATGGGATATAAAACAAACATAGCATAGATTTTTTAAGATAAGTATATAACATGGATGATTTTTCCTATGCATCTTTGAATTTAATTCAAAAATAGACCTAGATTAAAACATTAGAGATGGATTAAAAAAATGGATCCAATTAATCTTGAACCAATAGATAATAAAGATCAATTTAACATTGAAGCATGAAAACATTAAATGTGTTTATTTCGAAATGATATTCATTTGATCTTGAAACACAAGAAATAATTTTTAGCGACATTGGAAGGGGTTGAATCTATGATCATCCTAGAAACATGTCCATTAATCCAAGAAATATTGGTTCCTAAAGATAATGGAAAATATTAAATTTAGGGCTTTAATAACCTAAAAAGCTTACATTAAAGTCTTAGATCAATGTTTTAAGATATGTCTAAATCATATTAAAATGATCCTATGAATAATAAAAGACATGTGATAAGGTTTTTAGTCTAAGTATATGTCATTACAAATGGTCCTATATTTAATTTATAAACTTGGTCTCACACCATTAGATCTAGTTTGGGAAAGTAGACACACTTCATTAGATCACAATCCATGGGTTTGAGTGAGATTGGTTCCTATCTATACTAATCCTTGAGGTCATGTCACTTGTTAGTCTTATAGGCTTTCTGCACTCTACCCTCTTCTAGTTCTATCAAGCTATCATGATCAAGCCATGTAGCGGTATTTCTTTGGTCTGATTTATTTTTGAAAAGTCAATATCCTTCTCACACCATTGGATTTACTTCTTCCAGATGAACATGCATGATCAAATATTTGAAAGATGCTCAAGCTTTAATTTGGGCTTGTATTTCTAGCATTGAACTCATACCATCTTATCATCCATCTGAGTAAATGTGTGTCATAGATTGTGATTCAAGAAATTAAACATGATTGGTTACCTATGAACAATAGGAAATATTAAAGTTAGGGTATGGGAAAAATAAGAACTTAAATTAAAATCCCAAATTGATGTTCTCATTTGCATTAATAAATAAAGGCTTCAATCCAAAGACTTAGACTAAGGTTAAAAAAATATTAAAATGACCATGACACAAAGGAGTCTAATAAAATCAATGCCTTGGGGAAATTATCTTGAGAAAATTATTTTGTAGCCTAGAGAAGTGACGACCAAAATCCCAAAGGGTCATTTTCCAAAGATTCGAAGGTCACTTTCAAAAGATCTAAAATGGCACTTTCAAAATTCCAAAGCGTCATTCACAAAAACCTGAAGGGTAATCTCAAAGGGAAACGGGAAATTTTGAAAAGGTTAAAAGGAAATTTTGTAGGGAAAGTGTCCTTGAAAAAAAAATTGAAGGTTAAGCTACACAAAGCTTGAAGGGTATGTCCCTTTTGGCATCTATTTTGAGAAAATTTTATTGGCAAGATTTATACAATGAATTTTTTTAGGCTTTTTATGTCAGACAAAATTTTTGATGACTAAATTCTGAAGGGTCATCTTAGAAAACCCAAAGGATATGTCTGGAAGATAAATTTCCCTTAACAAAAGTCCTGAAGGGTAATTTAAATAATTTGAAGGGCACTTTCAAAAGGTTGAAGGACATGCTTTGTAAAAATTGCTATGGATAAAATATGTTGGAAAGATAAGTCCAAAAAATAAATGCTAAAAACATAAGTCCTAAAAGTTAGAAACATAATAAAAAGACCTTGCATTTAGCTTAGACTATAGGAATAATAAAAGGATGATAGGATTTTGGGACATAAAAGAGACCAATCATGGTTGTTTGACTAAGGTTTGGTCATGTTAGAAAAAATGTCTAAGCCTTAGGATAAAAATAAATCAATCTTATAACATTATTTAAAATATTCCCATGTAAAAAGATCTCTCAAGATTCAATTCAAGTACTTAGATTAAACTGAGACTAAGGGTTTAACAATTCAACTTGATTTCAGACAAAGATAAAGAATCAAGTGAACATCATGAAACCCAAGCATTGTTAATTCCAAGTAGACCTTATTGGACCTACAACTGGAAAACATAGAGATCCAATGTTAACTATTATAGAAAAGGGTAAACTAGAATTATGCACAAATATATTAACACTACTAGGTGTGGATGATATTCAAATAAAAATTATTTGCAAACATGCTAGTGACACTTTGATCAAGTGAATTTTTAATTTTAGGTACAAATTTTCACAATTTAACACAAGGGTCCTATTTTTTTAGGAATGGGGGCATGTTGACCTCAATACAATACAATCTCAACATGTAATCAAGAACACATAGAAGATCACTCAATGTAATTGAAAATAATGTTCCATGGAGATCTCATACAAGGTGCATGTTAAAATTCTAAATAGTAGAAATGAACGACATATTTAAATGTCCAAACAACATACAATGGCATAGGGGAAAATAAGAAAGTAACTTATTCAAATGTTACGAAAGCAAGATAATAGAATGTAATGTAATATACTCAATAAAGTGAAAAATATATGAAGCATAAGTAACCAACATAAGCATATTATAATCATCCATGTGTGTATGTGTTAAAAAAATGCTATGTAACATAACATATCAAGCAAACAATGAAGGATATGATAATGGGTATAGACATGTGTAGGTATTAACAATAATCTCAAATATGATAATGTATAAATAGTAATAAAATATATGTAACCTATATCAATCATGATAAAATAAGTAGATTCCCCAATTTAATATATGGCTTGAGTAAGGGAAAGTTTCAACATTTGAAAATGCATATATCATGTGTTTGGGTATGCATGTATCACACACAAGGATGTGTGAAAGATATGTGTATATGAGAATGAAATCATATTGTAATTACTAACATAAATAAAATAATATAGGTGCCAAAGGGCTAATATAATGTGGGAATGATGAATATTTTTGTATTTTTAAATTATTTGAATGTTATTTTTGCTTTTTTGGAATATTTGATTTTTGTTCTCTTTATATTTAAGAATCATTCAACCATAGCTTTGATCATTCACATTATTTGGATCATTATTGGATAGGTGAAAATGGTGTATGACATGATCCTCTTCATGATTTATATGTGAAGTATAATAACAAATGCCATCATGTGGTATATGGATCAATTTTTCATCATGGGAAAAGGAGATACCTTACTAATTTTGCTCAATTTTGGCTTCCATATAGTATAACCAAAGGGTTCCTAATGTTTTTTTAGTGTTCGACATAACCCAAAGCCTTGTTTAAATCACTTTACGACCACAATAAATTTTTTTATGATGTTTCCTAAGGAATCATTCCAACCTCCTTTATTTTTTAAGTCCTTTAGATCAAATCCAAGTTATTACAAATGTTTTACATTACACGTGTTTTTCATTTGTGTAGGATAAAAATGGTTATGCCAAAAATAATCACCACCAATAAAATATTTTGATTGTTAAAATCTTGTTGGTGTGGATTATTTTTGGTTTTTTTAAGTTGAGGTATTTTTTTATGTTTATCTTGGATTAGTCCCATATTGAGTAATATTTGTAAATTTCCCATATGAATATGAGATCTCCAATCATTTTCTCCTAGTGTTCATTTGGTAATTCATATTCCTCATTTGTATGTGAAATAAAACTTTTTTTTTGGAATAATATATGTTAAGTTTGTTTTGATACTTGAGTATGAATGAAGCATATATATGATCATCCAAGTATAAATAGGTAAATTATTCATATCGTGTATACATGTAATGTTCTTTCCCTTAATGGTGAAATAAGACATGTACTAAAGATAAATTATAATTCAAAATCAAAGGGTATAAATGTTAAGGCATGTGATGCATTTTTGAATTGAATAAAATAATATTGAATGGATTTATTATCATGTTGTTTGAAACTGTGAAAATATTCTAATGTAAATATACACACCTTGTGTATGTTGAAAGCCAAAAATAAGACATAGTACAGCTTTGAAAAAAATGCTTAAGAAACCCTTTGGTAAGCTGTAGATCCAATTTTGAACTTCATCAATAATAATCATATGAAAGGTTTTAATCAATATTTATTCATCTTTATCTCATTAAACAAAATAATGTATATATTTAATGATGTGATCAAAGGGCTCTTTATGATAATCAAAGAGAGGTAAATGTGGTAGTTTAAAACCTTGAATATAAGTATATTCAAGTCTAAATTATGCAATTGGTTTATTTTTGGAGGTAATATTGGAATTCGTATTATGGTAAACCATTTGAATTTGAAGTATACATGGTTGTATTTGAATCTCTAAAATGTACTCATCATAGACAGGAGATAATCTTTAGGAATGATGGTGTTTGGGAAAGGTGTGATCATTGGCTCTAATACAACACCTCTTTTAAATTTAAGAATATTGGTATTATCATCCTCATCAATAATAATTGTGATTTTATAATCCCTAAATTTAGGATAATTTGATCATTTTATTGAATATTTTAATTTTGGAACCTTTGGTATTTTCCAGTGAGATATTGGAACTTTATATTTTTGTATATCATTTGAAGGCTCATATACCTTTGGTAATGATATTTTAATTGGAAATTAAGGTTTTCATGTTAAGGGTACATCTTTTATTACATGAGGAAATTTTCCCACTTTTGGTTTGTAATGCACCTTTTTTCTTGGTGCCTTTATTGGTTTTGATAACATTTCCATGATATGTTTATTTACTTTTTTTTAAAAAAATCAAATGAAGAAAAAGTGATTCATCATCCTTGATAAGGGGGTTATTGTTTAAAAATTTTGGAGTTTGAATAAATTTACTTGTAGTTACATTCCCTTTTTTATTAGTTTGTAAATTATCCATGCTATGGTTATGCATTTGAAAAAAAAATCATGATCAAACAATGGAAGATTTATCCAATGAATATCTATATTCTTTTTAGGAGGGTGAGGGGAATGTTTACCATGATGTGATACACTACCTTTTATATTTGTAATAGTATGGACCATATAACCCAACATAGGACATGACCATTTGATGGGATTAGGATGGTAAATATTAAAATCTTGAACGGTATATTTCTCAATTAATTAAGTCAAACATTCCTACTTTTCATCACTTTGTAAGATTTGAAATTATTTATACTCAATATATATGGATTTATAAATATAAACCTCTTTTTTCCCATAGTTTATACTTGATTTTACAAAAACACCCTTCATTTTATCTTTGGTAAAATATGGAATTAGATATCTCATAAATAATGTATTAGACACTTGGAAGCTACACAACCTTAGAGAAAATAAGGGTTGCATGAGAAAACTAAGGGGTTAGGTTTACCAAATGTTTAACCTCAAATTTAGATATGTGGGATATTTATGCTTAAGAATATAAAAGTAGTTGTAACACAATGGTGATAAAATAATCTATAATAGGCCAATTAATATAAACTCAGATAAATTATATTCTAAATTTATATAATTGAGATTGATAAAAATAGTAAATTAAATCTATTGAAAGATATTTTAATTAATAAACAATGTAATTAGATGGTTTAATATGTGCAGGTAGATCTAGACTAGAAATAGGTTTAAAATATGTAGGATCAATTTTCTAGATTAGTCCTCACATTATATAAATTATGATTATGTGACCATAGATGCTACCATTAGATCTAGACACTACCATCAATGCTAGTGTCTGACTATGAAACAAGTGTCTGATATGGAATAATGACTAGATGTAGATGTGACTAACTTCATCATTATGGGTTTTATATCACTTTTCCTCTAATGTATTTAAATATAGGATGTATGCTATCACTCTTCACTGATTGATGCAAACCTTGACTCTTCATCAATCTTCACCCTTGAAATGAGTTTGTAAAAAATGGGTTAAGGTTCATGGTGTTAAAATAAACTAAATAACCATATGTCAATAGGTTATACCTACATAGCCAATACTCTGAAGAGTGCCTTAGAATTATTTAGTTCTCTGTTATGTGTTAGAAAGTGTGTGCACAATAGTGCAATATATTATATAAATATCCCTTAAGTGATCTAACATGTAATTTGATAAATATCACTCATGGGTTACTCTTTGGATGTTTCATACATGTGATGTGTTTGATCCTCTACTTGATATTAAAATAGGGATGAATGAGGAAATTTGGATTGCTTTTGAAGTTGATTTATTTAGCTTTTAAAGGTATTTTCTTGATATTTTATAAATGAAGAATGAGAAGGTTTATACATGTATTTATACCACACCTTTTGAAAATATCTCATTATAGGGTTAAATGAGATAATTATCCTGACCCAAGGGTTTTGATCATTTTGTAATTTGGATGGATTTTTGATACTAGACACTAAATAGGATCTAGACATTACCATCAATTATAGTTTCCCTTGATTGTCAGTAGTGTCCAAAGGGCTAGAAAATAGGTATGGATCTAAAACCAATATAAAAGGATTTTTATCAAGTTTTAATCTTTCTTTACAATAAAATAATCTTGGGTTATCATAATGATATGGATCAGACTAAGAGATAATTATTTAGGTATAGAGCGATGGTGAATGTGAGCCTTTCATAAGCATGAAGGTCTAGAATTGAATGGTAGAATCCTAATTTATATTTGTCAAATGTATAAGATTGAACTATTATAAATGTTTAGTTTTAGTATCTATATAAAATAAAATTTTATTCATTAAAAATACGTATTGCATGAGCCATTTCCATAAAAATTAGGCTGTGTTATTGCACTAGTATGAGGTCAAATTGATAAAATTGATGTGTAACTTTTATTTTATAATGATTTAAGGGTCACACTAACCTCCAATAATAAGATAGAAGTCGGTCTTATGAATGGAGATCTAGGGTATATTCAAAGTATAATATAAAAGTTTGGTAGTGTCCCACCAAAACCACTAACATATGTTATGTTTGGGTTTTTTAATGTACATTGGAATAAAATTTGAATATGAATCTCCAAATAAAAATATAATTACACCAACATAAAATTCATGAAAAAATAAATTATGCTTACAATTGGCTTGGGCATTATCAATATAGAATCAAAAGGTTTGACTCTTTAAAATGGAAAACTTTATATATGACAAAAAAATGGTTAAAATTTATGGCCTTATCCCATGTGAATTATTTTTAAGGAATAATAATATCATCAACATTTGCTTACGAACATTATGAAAAAATCAAAAAATCAAAAGCACTTTCCAAATGGAAAACTTAGGAATAAATACTAAAATTTTTAGAATATAAATAATGTTATGTAGTTATTAAAATTTTATTTAAATAAATGTGAAATGATTAATTATTCAAATAATTATATGATGTGTATGTTACATTTTTTTTAATATTAAATGATTATTTATTTCACATTTTATTTTTGGTATATTAAATAATTGGATGTTTTACAAATAATTTTTTTTTTCATTTTCATTTATGCATAATACACATTGAGATTATTTTAAAATGTTTTATTTATTTTTAATTTATTGTGATGTATATAATACATGTGTGTGTGTGTGTGTGTGTGTGTGTGTGTGTGTGTGTGTGTGTGTGAAATGTGAAATGATTAATTATTCAAATAATTATATGATGTGTATGTTACATTTTTTTTAATATTAAATGATTCTTTATTTCACATTTTATTTTTGGTATATTAAATAATTGGATGTTTTACAAATAATTTTTTTTTCATTTTCATTTATGCATAATACACATTGAGATTATTTTAAAATGTTTTATTTATTTTTAATTTATTGTGATGTATATAATACATGTATGTGTGTGTGTGTGTGTGTGTGTGTGTGTGTGTGTGTGTGTGTGTGTGTGTGTGTGTGTGTGTGTGTGTGTGTTTGAAAAAAATCTTCTTTTATGTTAAATAAAAATCCACTACCCACAGATGTTACCATCATATCTATCTTAGATAAATCTATGTAAATTATGCAAAGAGATATCATTCTAAAGGTACCTATATATTTTAATTTTAATTTTTTACATAAATGGAATAGATGAATCAAGCATGATATCACTCAGTATGGTTTACATAGAATTATCTAAGATAAGTATGTTAGTTATTTAAGCTAATTTAATTAATCTAGTTTTGGACCTTTTTATTTTCATTTTATCATTTTTAATTAATTAATTATTTTTATTATTAATTTATTATCTATTATTTTTATATTTATTTATTTTACTATTTTATTTCCTATTGTTATTATTGTTATTATTGTTGTTGTTGTTGTTATAGTTTATTTTATTCATTTATATTTTTTCTTGGTCAACTTCTGACAACCCACTCTTATTCTTTATCCTCATGACATATTTAGGTTGGATTTCATTTCTCTTACATTTCCTCAAGCATAGAGTTCTCGTTGATGATGGATCATGTAGAGTGCTTAAAATTTTGGATTTAAAATATAATTATGTGTAGTTTTATTCATAAAAAAATATTATGTCACCTATTTACAAAATATCAAATAAATAATTACTACCCTATATGGAGGATATGTATATGAGCTTATCAGGCTCATCGATAAATCGAGGACTCAGGTTGCTAATAAATCAAGGACTAAGGTTGCCAAGAATTTAGAGGACATTTAATTCTTAATAATATGTTAAGAATAGTATTTTTTCTCCCAAATTATTAAGACTATTCTTCCCTTAGAAAAAAATATTATGTCACCTATTTACAAAATATCAAATACATAATTACTACCCTATATGGAGGATATGCATATGAGCTTATCAGACTCATCAATAAATTGAGGACTAAGGTTGCCAATAAATCGAGGACTAAGGTTGCCAAGAATTTAGAGGACATTTAATTATTAATAATATTTTAAGAATAGTATTTTTTCTCCCAAATTATTAAGACTAGTCTTCCCTTAGAAGTGAAAGGTTGAAACATATTTTTATAAAAATGGAGAAGCCTTTAATTAAGATTGAGATATGTAAAACTAGATTTAGAGTTATTTAAGTATCATAATAACTTTAACATTTGCATTTATAGTTTTTTGGTGTGTTAAGAATGAATATTTGGACTTTAATTAAAAAAAAACCTTGTTGAGAATGAAAAATATTGTATACACCTAACATTTTCAAACTTTATCAATTACTAATGCTTTCTCTATTGTAGGAACCTATTGAGTCTCAATTTATCTAAGTGCATGCCTTAAAGGGTGTATTGGTAAAGTGGTGGAAAGACCATTAGTTCTTCTCAATATTGTTGTCCCCTATACCACCACTTTCAACCAACACAAACTTCTCTTATACACTTACCTAAGATTTGACACCTCCATTACACACTCCTCCAAGAAATTTACCACCTTAAACAACCCCTACCTAATCAAAAAAATATTTTTGACATTTACCAAAAAAAATTAATCTAGGTCAACCATGTATTTCAAATATATTAGCACATTATTAGACTCTGTTAGCCTTAGCTGACCTATTCTAAGACCTAACTTTATTTTATTAATTAATGATATAGGGTCAATTAGATTTACTCTATCAGCTAAAATTTTGTAAGCATTTAAGGATAAATAAAAATATTAATACACATCATTTTTTCCATTTATTAGAGAGAGAAAGAGTTAATCATTCATTTGTGCTTCTTTAAAATCCAATCTTCCACCATTTTACTTGAGTAGTCATTGCTTAGGGTCTAAACTTGGAGAAGAATATTATCTTGGGGAAAAGTCTTGGATACTTTGGCCTATATTAGTGATCATTACAAAACAGAAAAAAATCTTACAAAGAACCTTTTCCCAAGGGAGAGATTGAGTCTCGACGGCTTCCTCTTCAAGTTAAGTATCTCTAATTCTTACTCCTCTATTTTAGTAGGTAGAAGTAACATAAGTAATGGCTTTTGATTGAATTTATCTCTCCATACATTAGTTTTATATTTATATTAAATTAATTATAACTCTTATATTCATGTTTAATTTTATGTTTATTACCTCATTTTTGTGCCACATCTTTTGGTGAGCACTAGGTTATATTTTACTTTACTTTGTGGATAAGAAAACATACAACCTAGCTAGTGTTATTGTATGGTGTTACTTGACTAAAGGATTTGGTAACGTCTCTAGTGATATTATTTTGGTAAGGGAATAATTTTTTAGGTATATAATATCCATCTTGGTCATGACCCTGATTATCTAAATGTACCAACCAATGAAAGGGTAAGTTTGATTTATCTACTCTAAGCTAAGATTAATTTATAGATGAACTTCACTTTCCTTTTTATATATTATAGTGAAATTGACATGAATATAGCCCTTGTTGGTTTTTTAATCATACATTAATTTGTTATCATCTATTATATATTTTTATTTATATATTACTTTATGAAACCTATTGATATAGTTTAACATTATGTGCATAGGTTTAACAGATAGTCACTCCAATCTTATCTATATTTATATATATAGGTATTCTCCAAAAAAAAATGGATTGATCATCTCAACTCAATCATATTTTTAAAACATAGGTTTTCAAACTCAGTCAAACCATTCGACTCTGTTAGTAGGACATTTTTAGCACGCATGTTTTACAAACATTGTTAACCTAGTCAACTCTATTAGTAGAACAAAATTAATCATCTAAGAAACATAACATAAAAATAGAAAAATATAGCATATTTGAAATTATCAGGTTCATTCTTACCTTCTTATCCATTTATGTTATTAATTTATAGACCTAATTTTTATAGCTTTCACTCTATAAAACTATAACCCTACATCGAACTGGGTCGACTAGATTGACATAGTTCTATAGCTTGTTTTCATATCTAGAAGACTCAGTCTACCTATTCAACTATGTTATTTTGGATCTTAATTTTTTAGATAACATCAAACCTATTGACTCTATTATGTAGTTTTTACATATAGTGTCCCCTGAACCAATTTTATATTCTTAAAAAATAAAATAATTAACCTATCTTGTTAGTAATTAATTCACTTTTTATATTTGTTGCTTGTTTACTTAGAGTAATGAACATAGAATAAATAGAAGGTTTTTAATTTATGGATTTATTCACACTATTTTTCTTTCTCACACACTTCCAAATCGCATAACACCAAAAACCATTAAACAATTTCTTTCCAAAGCCTACCTACTTGCATTTCATCACCAATGAGGAAGCCGACTTACTTTTCTAGTCAAGTATAAATATGTGATTGATTACATATATTAGAAAAGTACATGACACCATTATCATTGTGGTATTATGAATTTGGGGGGGGTAGCACCAAATACCAAGCAAGTACCATGACCAATACATATCCATTTCAGCCTAAACTACCTTAAATTATCCATAGATTTATTTTCTGGTTCCTTCTTACAACTAACTCACTATCACATTAATTTCAAAATTTATTACAACATAAAAAATTAAAGAATGATAAATTAGATCATAATTTCCATTCCAATTTTGTTATTTTCTCTTTGAAAATTATATTTTATATTACCAAACTTGTACTATACAACATTAGTATAAAGTTTGTATTGTGTGTTACAGTTAGATCAAACACATAGATCTAATTACTTGTGTTCTTATTTAATTTTTATTAGTTATTACATTGAAAAAAATTTACTTATCTTTATAACATAATTGAACCCATTGTCTTAATCTTTTTAAGTATGCTTTCCATATATATATTTAGTATAAAGCCAACCTATCTGACTATGTGTTTGTTAGACTCCCTTAGTTTTACCATCTATAGAACACAACCAAGCTATTCAATTGCTTTGTTTTCATCTAGCTCAATTATCCCTTCCTATGACTTTGTTAACCTAGTCAAATATGTACCTCTTATTTTATACTATTTAGTATTTGGCCAAATTTATTCTTATTTTTCACCTTTGCTTTCTGATCTCAAAGTCTTCTTTGAAACATCATGAAATTTGTTATCTTTATCTTTTTAGATAACCTCAATCCATTTAAATTTTATATGTGATGTGTTGGAGATTTTTTATTGATGGCATGGTGATGTCATGGAGGTGTCATAATGAGTGGATGAAGTGCTTTGATATCCTAAGAAATAATGATAAAGTGTGTAATGTTCTTGTTCTACTGTGATATATGTGTGGTTAGTTGATCTTTAGTATTGATATGGATAGAAAGGATCAGGGATGAGTATGGTGATTTTAACATGTAAAATTGGTCCCTAATATGACATATATGGTTTGATATCATATGTGCATAACTGAAATTCATCTAGCAGTCTATAGTTTTCATCTAGACAAGTTGGGTCTAGTGGTAGAAAATCTGAGGTAGCTTGATGACATCACCCTTGCCATATGGGAATGAGTCAAAGGGATTTGGGCATATGGTTTTGATCAAATTATTCCATAGTTACTATGCACAAAATATCAATCCATGCTTAAAGTGTGGTCAAATATATCAGGATGCAAAGATGGCTTCTTAGTAAGAATTCAATGTTTTCCCATACTTGGCCAAATTTGCAATGTGGCCCAAAGGATCCAAGTAAGCAATTTGATGATGGAATATATTACACATGTGGATATTTAAAGAAAGGGTGATTATATGGGTTTGTTATATTTTGGACATAGTTTATTTGCATTAAATATTAGATCATGTGATGTAGCACATCAAGAGATATGCATGTGCAAAGTTAGGCTCCCAAGTAGTTTGACTATGTTTTTCCATAGCCAATTTTGTAATATGGCAAGAAGAGTTGAGTGAGAATTTTTATGGTGTTGTATATTTCACGTGTGAAGGTTTCAAGAGACAGTGATCATATGGGTTTGTTTAGTTTCAAGCATAAATGATTTGTGATAAATTTGAGATCATGCATTAAAGCATGACAAAAGTTATGCTTGAGAAAATTTGGTGTCCTAGACATATTTTGACATAGTTGGCTCTGTGACATAATTTTTTGAGAAGGAAATTTATTGATATTATGTATCACACATGTAAGGGTTTTAGGATTAGTGTGTCACATGGTTAGATTCTCCTATGTGAGGAGACTATTTATTCCAAATTTTAGATCTTGCATTAAAGCATAAAAGAAGTTATTAAGGATCGAAGTGGATACTTAGGCATATTGAAAGGATCCCCATAGTCATTTTTGAAAGTGTTAAATCTTGATCAAGATCAATGATGTGTATTGCTCCAAGAAGTTAGGAAGTAATGAGATAATGATAGGTGCATGATGTTTAACAACTGAGTAAAGTTATAGGATAAGGATGTAATGATGAGTAGACATTCATAGAAATTGATCAAATGGTGATCATTGATCATTAAAGCCCTGATTAATCTATAAAGATGAATAGAGTGCATTGAATCAACATTTTGAGATTACATGATATGAGGTCAATGTGAATGAAGTTTAAACATCTGAGCATTTTCACCTATGTGTTAAAGATCGATCAAGATCAATGGAGTGTATTTGATTTAAAGCTAAAAGGACATAATATATGAGCATTATGTTCAAGGTTTAACTATGACCATTGCCATTTGAATATTTAAATTTGTGAAGTAAATATTAGTGTCTAGTTTTTGGACCATGGCTTTTGATAAAAGTCAAATTTGCTATTGCATTAAAAAGAAAAGTGATAGAGGACTCCATCGTGCATCTAGATATATAGATTTAAAGATATGAAAGTGTGTATAGACAAAGATAATGAGCTCCAAAGTTGATTTTATTTTCATAAATGTTATGCAAGTGACTTGAGAAGGATATTCAAGGTCTTGTAGATATTGTTTCAATGTTTCATAGTGAATTGGCTATTGAGAAGTGTTTTAGACTATATGGTAATGCTCTATGAATATTTTAGAGGTGTGATAAATTTGTATTGATTATGAACAATACTTCAAAATTTGAATGTATGTTTGGTAATGGTGTTCCTATTTATAAGGTTTCTATTTGAGTTGTCTAAACATACATAAGGGTAAGATAAGATGAAAATGATAATTTGAAGATATCTTATGGGACATGATGAGTGGACCTATGTAATTGTAAATGGTTATGTGTTCTTATAATGCTTTAAAAAGTGTCGAATAAGTTGTATGGGTCTCTATAAGACCTAAAATTGAATTAGGCCTATTTGAAAGCATGTTTTGCTTAAGTGTGACTTATATGAGATGCCTTAAGGGTGAATGCATGTATATTGGCCGACAAGGATTTTTATGGAGTTGATAATTCGTGATTGCTATATATATAGTGGAACCAAATGTGTTGGGTTCTAGAATTTTTTGTTGAATATTTGAGAGAGTTGGAGAGCAGATGAAAGTAGAGGAGAGTGATAGTGCCCATTTGTTGGGTTGATAAGCAAAGGATATTGAGGACTATGTGTATAGGTTATAGGTCATGTTTCTTATGTTAGAATTATGCTCTTATAATTAGAGGATATGTGAAAAGTCTTGAGTGTGCATATCAGGATTGTTTGAGTGAAGGGGAGAGAGTTTTTGTAATTAATAAAGAATTAAGAGGTCCATCATCAGGTGTTAAAGATATCAGATCTAATGTGGAAGTGTTATTTCCAAGGAGGGTATAAAGGAATTGGTCTTCTTTAGGGATAGATTCTCCTTTTGAAACAAGGTTTTACTAAAGACCCTTGATCAAAAGGACTTGATCAAGGTTGTAGGTCAGAAGAACTTAGACAAAGGTTCTTAATCAGAAGGACTTGATCAGTCTCTTGTTTGTGATCATCTTATAGGATAGTATTTCATGTGTTTATAGGCTTGAAAGTAGGTTTTATTCCCAAAGAGGGTTTCATAGGTAGATCTTGTGTTGTGTATGTGATCTTTCTTTATGTTCATTGATTCAATGTTATGAATGATTTGTATGCTTGACGAGCAATTATTTTTAATGCTTAATTATTTATAAGGGTTTGGAAATTGAATTGGATTATTTTCCATCACTGATTCACCCCCTCTCTGAGTGGATTATACCTCTAACAATTAGTATCATATTAGGTCCTTCATGGAATGTTTAACCAATTGACGGTGATCAAAAGGTTAAATGGTTGAAAAAAGTGTTATGGCTTATATGCAAGACAATCAAGTTTGTGTTTTATCATAAGTGAAGACACAAATGCAAAACCTAGAGGTAACAGTCAAGAATCTATCGTTCATGATAATTAAAGATCTAAATCAGAATAAAGTCATGACTTACTCAGATGTGATCCTTTCAAAGGACAATAGGGATTTTAGCTCCACCAAAATAATCAAGATTGAAAATCCATTTAGTGGTAATGGTCAAGAGAAAAGAGGATCAAACATGAACAATGTATTTAATGGGTATTACTTCTCCTATAATCAATTTGGTCATAGATATAGGAATTATTGTCTCTCTCCAGAGATCAAAAGGGATCTCATATGTTACAATGGTAACCAACAAGGTCATAGAGCTAAAAAATATAGAAGAGCATTTTGGAATAAAGATATATAAGCGATTGGCACCATCAAATGGTTCAAGGAGACTAAGTCAAAAGAAGAAAAGAAGCAAAAATTAAGAAGACCACTAAAGAAAGAGCCATTTTTCATTCAAGCAGCCTTACATCCTCAAGAAGATGAGAATAAGACATGGTTCATAAATAGTGTATGCTCAAATCATATGATAGGAGACAAGAGAAAGTTTATCTCTCTAAAGAAGACCAACCCAAGTGTAATGAGATTTGGTGACAATAAATCTACTAAAATTATTGGCAAAGGTACTATGAGTTTGGACAATGGTCATAAAAAAATTCTAAAAATGTCCTATATGTATAAAGTTTGAAACATAATATTTAAGTGTTAGCCAAATGTGTAAGCAGTGAAATGTTGTAACTTTTCATGATGATGTATGTGAAATAAGAAAGGAAAAATATGACATATTATTTACAAAGGTTCATAAAATAGATAAAAACATGTATGTATTTCATGAATCTTAGAAGTAGAAGTGTTTTAGGAGTAATTTTGAATAAAGTTGGATTTGGCATAGAAGGATTAGACATATAATTTTTGATAATATGGAAAATATAAATTTAAAGGGGTTGATAAGGCATATAACCAAAATTTCTAAGATTACTCATTCTCTTTACAAGGCATGTCTTCATGGGAAGAAAACTAAGAGAAGATACAAAAATAAGGAATTATCTACTACAGAGCCATTAGATTTCATCCACATTGATCTATGTGGACCTATGATAGCTTAAAGTATTGAAGGTAATAGTTACTTCATGCTTCTTATTGATGATTTTACTAGGATGACTTGGATATTCTTTCTTAAAGAAAAATCAAAAGATTTTTCAAAATTTGTGACATTAAAATCTCTTATGGAAAATGATAAAGGTTAAAATATCAAGTGTGTGACATCAAAAAAAGGAGGTGAGTTTTGGTCTCATATGTTCATTGATTTTTTTTATGAGCATGGGGTAAGAAGAAAAATTACTAGAACACCACAATAAAATGGTGCGGTTGAAAGGAAAAATAGGACTATTGTTGAGATGGGTAGAACCATGATTCAAGATACAAAAATATTAGATGGCTATTAGGAAGAGGCAACTAAGACTTTTGTATACATTGTAAATATGTGTCAAATTAGAGTAAATGGTAATAAGACTCCTTATGAGTTATGGAAGAATAGAGTGGCTAATGTCAAACATTTTAGAGTGTTTGGGAGTAGGTGCTTCATCAAAAGAGATGAAGATACTATTGGAAAATTTGATTCAATATTTTATTAGGTTATTCATCTATTTATACTATCTATAGATGCTTCAAAAAGAGACTTCAAAAGATTGTTGAAAGTTAAAATGTAGGGGTAGATGAGACTAGTAGAGTCAAAAAGCCAAAATGTAGGTAAGTGACTCAATTTAGAATGTTGTTGTAAATAAATATGAGTTATCTATTCAAATAGATGATGAATATGAAGAGGAGGAATAGAGACAAGATACTAAATCTCCATCTAGAATAATTCATAAAGATCATCCAATCTCTTAGATTATTGGAAATGTTGGTGCAAGGTTTCAGACTAGAAGGAGAATGTTGATGAATCAAAATCAATAAGACTCAGCACTGTTATCCATGATTGAACCCAAAAAATATATGGAATACAATAAAGATGAAAATTGGAATGATACAATGGATGAAGAAATTGATCAAATATAAAGGAATGAAACATGGGACTTGGTTCCTAGAACAAAATAAAAAAAGTTGATAGATACCAAATGGATTTTGAAAAATAAGATGAATGATAAAGCATAATTCACAAGAAATAAGGCTATATTGGTGTGTAAAGGATATGCTTAGTTTGAAGGAATATATTTTGATGAGACTTTTTCTCCTATGGCAAGGATAGAAGAAATTAGACATTGTTTGGCATATGCATGTTTCAAATGTTGTAAACTATATCAAATGGATGTGAAATTGACATTCTTGAATGGTAACTTATAATAAGAAGTCTACGTTTAGTTACCTAAAGGATACTTCATGTCAACTAATCAAGATTTTGTGTGTAAATTGAAGAAGGCTTTGTATGGTCTTAAACAAGCTCTTAGAGCTTGGTATGATAGGATAGATAAGTATATTTTTAGTCAAGGTTTTAAAAGGGGGATCTCTGATAGTAATTTTTACACTAAGACAAAAGGTAATCATTAATTTATAGTTTTTGTATATGTTTATGACATAATTTTTGGATTTGACAATGATAAATTGAGTAGAGAATTCGCAGATACTATGAAGATTGAGTTTGAAATGTCAATTTTGGGTGAATTGTCTTCCTTTTTAGGATTACAGATCAATCAAATTGATGAAAGGATTTTCATTTCTCAAGCTAAACACACCAAGGATATGCTAAGAAATTTTGACATGATATATTTTAATCCAATGGGTAATCCACTGATCATAAGATGCAAGTTAAGTAAACTGTATGACTCACCAAAAGTTGATCAAACTTTGTATAGATCCATAATTGGAAGTCTTTTATACTCTACTACATCTAGGCCTAACATCATGCATGTGGTAGGTATTTTAGGAAGGTTTCAAGTTGATCCTAGAGAATATCACTTAAAATCATTCAAAAGGATCTTAAGCTATCTCAAATGTACCATAGACTATAGTTTATGGTATCCCAAGAGTAAAGAATTATCTTTGAAATCATATACTGATTCTGATTGGGCAAGATGTGTGGATGATGGGAGGAGTACTAGTGTTGGTGTGTTCTTCATGGGAGAATATTTTGTTTCATGGCTAAGTAAGAATAAATCCTCATTATCACTATCAATTATAGAATTTGATTTTATAATAGCTACCTCTTGTTGCATCAAGTCATGTGGATGAAACAAAATTTGGAGGATTATAAGGTAAGACAAAATGGACCTTGTCCTATTTATTATGACAATGATAGTGGAATTAGTATCTTAAATAATCATATTATGCACTAAAAAAATAAACACATTCCTATTATATATCATTTCTTGAGAGAACAAGTATTAATTAATGTGTCAAGTTGGAACATGTGCCTACAAAAGAGCAACTTATAGATATTATGACCAAACCATTGTCAAAACCTAATTTTGAGTATCTAAGATAGAGATTAGGTGTTATTTATTTATTTAAATATAAATATAAGGTATATGGTTAAGGGGGAGAAACAATTTCATAATTTTTCTCTAGAGGTTTGTATAGAAGATATATTGTAGATGTAGTGTTGGTGGTCATGAAAGAGTCTTGAGAAAGAAGGCTGGTAAGCATGCATGGTAGTTGTTCATGGTGTGTGGAAATCTAAAGTTTCTAAAATGGTGAAATGGATTTTAAATATTATGGGGAGTCATCTCAAATGTTATTTGGTGAGCTCTGTCATATTTTTGTGTTTTGTGTGTTTTATCTTCATTAGTTGTTGTGCTTGTGAAGAAGAGTGTTGGCATGGAGCAAGACGAACATTGTCAAGGCAAGAAAAGGTAGGCTCAAATTAAGGGGGATTTTGTATCATCTTTATAATATGTCCCTTTCCTATTTTATAGTGTTTTCAAGTCTTCATGATCAGTTGATGCTCACTTTGTCATTGTGTCAAAGGGGGAGAAAGTCCTCTTGTGGGAGTGCTTTGAAAAGAAAGAAGATGCATTATATATTACCATATATGATGTTTGTTGACATCAATAAAAAAGGGGGAGATTATTACATATTTTTCATTAATGTCATGGTGAGTGGATGAAGAGCTTTGATATCCCAAGTAATAATGACAAAGTGTGCAATGTGCTTGTTCTAGTGTACTTTATGTATGCTCGGTTGATCTTCAGTATTGAAATGGATAGAGAGGATGATGGATGAGTATGGTTATTTTAGCATGTGTAATATGTCCCTAAGATTTTATATATTCTTTGAGAGATTGTGTGCATAAGTAGAATTAATTTGGTAGTCCTTAGTTTTCATCTAGATAGTTTGGGTCTAGTGACAAAAAATTTAAGGAGGCAGTTTGATAGATATCACTATTATCTCCAAATCTTGCACCTTAAAATAGGGTGTTCAAGCCTCTTCCAAATTATGGAAACATTGGAATACTTTCATGTGTGTGGGGAACCTATGGTGGAAGTAGACCTCTAGGATTGAAAGGGCTAACTCCCTAGATATATCTTGATGTACTTATCACCTAATATAATACTTGATTGTGTGAAAATGGATAGGTTTTACATGAAATTAAACTATTATAATGGGGTGATAAACCATTAATATCTCCAAAATATTATCATATAAATACACTAAGAGACAAGACTCAAAAAACTAGCTTTTACGTCTTAAAGCAATCTAACATTAGCATTCCAAACATAAAGGTGAAATATATGAAAGACTACTCAAGGTGAGTTAACCAAAGATCAATTTTAGACACTAAGGCTAATTTTAAACTTGAAAAATAGACTCATAAACTTAACAACACTTCATGTGACCTGTTATAATGAAATTAACTTGCATCAAACATGGAAGGATTGAGAGGAAGTAAGGTTTGATATCAATCACTTGAATTTTCATTGTAATATCTTCCAACACTTATATAAGATAGTTTTTAGGATAAAAACTAGATTACATAATCTTATTTTGAATGGAAATTACAATATCAAACTAGAAAGGCTTTGCCATACTAGGTGTGGTCTCTTTACAATAGCCAAAATGGCTCTCGTTTATAGAACTTGTAAGAAGAGAGACAAGAGAGAAGTTCAAGAGACAAAAGGACAAGTGTCCAAAGATGAAAATTAGTTATAATGAATGTGTATGAAGTTTAAAGGGAGTAAATAAACTAATTTACACATGATTTTATTCCAAACAAGTCTCTTCTCCATATGTGGCATAACATCTCTTAAATCACTCTCTCTTGGGAAATTGTCTTCATCACGGCCTTCCTTGAGCATTCCAAAATAGATTAGGGATAAGTGTCTCTTGTGCATTGAGGAGAGGAAGTTACAAATATTCCTTCACCTACATTAGGATTTTTACTAATCATTTAACTTTTCTCAAACAAGCACAATCATCATTTGTAAGCATGATCACTCTCAAATAGGGTTTCTTGACAATTGGCACTAGAATATTCTTATCCTTCATAATTGATCAATACTAGGGGTCTCATGACACATGTTAGGACACTTCATATGCTTAGCTCCATTAGACACATCTTAAAAGGTCTCCAGATTTAGGTTATCACTCTTTTCACTATGTCACTTTAGAGATTGGATAAAGTGAGAGGCCTATCAGGGACACTTGTGAGCATATATAAGCTCTAAAAATGGAATAGGAATTTTTTTCAATTCCCAAGCTATATTCCCAAGTTTTTGGTATCCCATGAACATCTTCAAAACATAAGAAATCATTAAAAAAACCCTAATTTTTTCCTAACTTAAATGGATTATGTACAATATAATTCCATGAATCTAAAACTCATGAAGTTTTCAACAACTTCTGTTTAACTCTTAGAGTCAAATTTGTCCATTTGGATGTACTTTGAGCCTTATTTCTTCCATTAGGTCACAAAATAGGGTTTTCAAATGTTTTGAATTGATTTGGATCCTTAAAATTTGTTCATAAAGAACATATATTAGAATCATATAAAAATTACATTAAAGGCCTCTTAGGTACCCTCCTCATCATCTCCAAATACCTTGATGTCCCATGAAAATGGTCATGAAAGATCTAAGTACTCCAAGTTGGCATTCTAGCCCTTTCCTTGCATTTTGTGAGGTTTGTGAACATTTTCAAACCAAAATATGGATTCATGATGGATTTACTTTCATGGTGAAGTTTTAAAATTTCTATAATATTCCCATAAGCATGGTTTAATCACTTAGGAGGCTTAACCAAGGTCAAAAATAAATATGACCATCCTTACCTATCCATTTGCTTTGATATTCCTTACCATGGTAACTACAACTTTTGTAGTATAGGGTACCCTATTTGGCCTCAAACATTATATCAATGTTTTTTAGGTTTCTCTATATGTTTCATAGCTTTAAAAATCCTCATTTTATCTTCCCATTTCTTTTGGTCCACTTATTTCACTTGTTTCCATAGAGTAGTAGGGTCTATGCAAGGGGAGAGTACCCCCTATCTCAGATAAAATAGGGTGTATATCCATTATTTATTCATCAAATTTTTGTGTTGAAGAGGTCTATATAAGTGTAAATTTTTATTTGTACCAAAACTTATCTCCTAAAATTGTCAAATGACCCTCTAACCCTTTCAAATCTCAAGATATACTCTTAGGGAAAGGCTGTATGTAGGGGTTTTGAAGAATGATTGAGTTTTGCATCCTTTAAAACCCTTTTTTTCCATAAAACAACGTTTGAAAATTATTTTAAAACATATTTATCTCTCTTAATGTCACTCTTCAATTTTTATAACTCATACTCCACCAACATAGTCATTTAACACCAAGAAACATTAATTCCAACTTACTATCCATTTACCCTCTTTACCTAACCTATAGATGGACTAAGACACTATTTTTGAGGTTGATGTGGCTTTATTAGACCCTTATCATGGTGTTTTTATGTCATTAGATATATTTTATTTCTCAATAAACAATAAAATCTCTTTTTCTTTCACATGGTCACACATGTTTCACAAGTTTAGCCCTTTCTACCTGTAGGTGCCACTTCTCAGGCCTGTTTTAGGTGTTAAGGGCTTGGTTTAGGCTTATATCTACCCTTCATCATCTTACTATGGGTTAAAATATATATTTTTTATTTGGGACCTACTTTTTTTTTCAAAGGATCTTAACTATCCCCTTCATTCCTAACTCAGACCAATTCCTCTAAGACCCTGACTATAGATGTATGCTTCTAGACCTGTGCTAGCTCTTCTTGACTTCCCCTATAGAAAATGAGTATCTATATTAATTAATCCATATTAAATTAATAACATTTCCATTCATTGATATCTCCATTTTTAGTCTCATCCCATTGAGCCTTTTATGCCTATTGATGTTCCTTCCCTTTAGCTAGTTGTAGGTGCACATTTTACCCTATGTACAGACATAAGAGAGTGCTTCGGGGTAAAAACAAGGAACATAACCTTATTTTATTATCATTGAATATGAAGTACTCATTTGAGGACATCATGAATCATTCCAATGAATTTATAAGGTTTATTTTGTAGTCTAAGTGGAGAAGAAGATACTTTTATGCTTATACCTATAGATAAGACTAAAAGAACTTAGCATTTTCCTTGGCAACTTTGGGGGTCCAAATGACCATCTCTCTCTTAAAATTTTTGCCTCAAATTTGGCATAGATATTGTCCTATATAGGTAATATAGGATCCAATCTTCAAGGTGTATTGGGTCACTTATGGGGCATGCTTAAATAGGTCATCCATAACCTTATTGGCCTCTATTTTGGCTTTTTGGGGATAACAAGGCTGAAACAGTCCTTTCACACCCTATTAAAGTTTTAATTATTTTCCTATCAATCCATTCATTTTAAGAGGTTTTTTATGATGTATTTTATCTCACCATTTCAATAATAAAGGTATTAAGAACTTATTTCACACTTATAAAATCCTTTTTACTCTCTATTTAGGTTCGTTGTAGATGTGCATATGACTATGATATGCAAGAAAAACATGAAAGAGTGTGAAAATGCAAGGGTAATACTCTCCATCCACTTCAAGTGAACATTTCAATCCTTCAAATGGATAACTCCAATCTAAAAATCCATCTCACAACACGTTCAATGTCACCTATAGGTTTAGGTATTGGTGTGAGGGTTGATAGTGATGGGAAACATAGTAATTTGAGCATTGGTTTGGCATTTCATGAATCCAAAACTTGTTACAATACCTATAGATACATCCTTATAGGTTCAAACACCTAAAAAAAATATCCCATGCCTCCATTCTAATGTGAAAACTTCCTTCATGGTGCTTGAGATAGGTGTAAGTGTGAGAAGACCAGCTTGGAAGCATATACAAGCCTAGAAGAGGCTTTCTTAGGCACTTGAGATTTTCAAAACCAAGAGAACTATATAAATGTCATGGAAATCATGGAGAAACACCTAAAATAAACAAATCCATCGAACCAAAGTAGGTAAATCTGAAACAAGTGTAAACAATGACCCCCTCATGGATGCAAGTGCATAAAAGGTTGCTTGAGGTGATAGCAATGGTTTATAAAGGAGAAGTTAATAATATGCAAAATATTTTTGTGAAAGTGAAGTACACTCATATACCTTTCATCCACCAATACCATTCTTCCTAGCTCCAATTATACAATCCACACCAAGTGTTTGAATTTGTCCTTTCTTGTCTTGCAAGGAGAAAGTGGAAGAAGAAGTTTAAAATTTACTTTTTGTACTTATCTTAGTACTCCAAGTGTGGAAATTAATCTAGGGAGGTGAAGAGACACATTGCCCACATTTTTAGCTGATAGATAACTCAAGAAGTCTATATAAGTGCCTAAAAGGGCCTACAAATAAAGAAAAACTCCCCATTTTTGTAAATAACTATTTCTTTAACTGACCTCTTCCACATTGAGAATCACCTTTGTCATAAATTTTCTCCCTTGAAAGTCCATACAAGTCATTTATTATGCTAGAAAAATGGCCAAAAGGCATATTTTACATATAAAGCATGGTAAAAGACAAATATATGAATTAGAAAAACCTTAGGACACCTAAATGACCATATTATAATATCTATACCACACTTTGAACCTCTGACTAGGTTTGACCTTTGTTGACCAACTTTGATTTTGTTTGACTAGACTAGTACAAGGATAATGGGATTAGACCAAGGCTAAATGGAGGATAAGTAAGTTGTTTAGACCATTATGAGACCCCTATAGGACATGTATAAACTTCTAAAAATTTTTAAAATGTAGGAGATGACCAAATTTGACCAAAGTTCAAATTTGATCAATAGTCACGATTGCTATATGGGAATGAGTTAAGGGGAATTAGTCATATGATTGTGATCACATTAGTCACTATTTTTTTATTCTAGATCTCAAGTCATGCATCACAGTGTGATGACAGATATGAGGGTAAAAATTTGGATTCTTAGTTAGAATTCATTATTTTCTCATACTTAGCCAAATTTGCAATGTGGCTATAAAGAGCCAAGTAAGTAGTTTGATGATGAAATATCTCGCACATGTGGCTATTTCAGGAGAAGGTGATCATATGGGTTTGTTCATTTTTTTACCTATTTTATTTTTGTTGACTATTAGATCATGTAATGTAGTTCAACAAGAGATATTCATGTACAAAACTGGGCTCTTAGGTAGTTTGACTATATTTTTCCATATGGCAAGAAGCGCTGAGTGAACATTTTGATAGTGTTGTATCTTGCACATTTGAAGGTGTTAATAAAAATTGATCATATGGGTTTGTTTATTTTTGAGCATATATTATTTGTGCTAAATTTGAGATCATGAATTGAAGTGTGTCAAAAGTTATACTTGAGAAAATTTGGTCTCCCTAACATATTTTGACATAGTTGGTTCTATGACAAAAGTTTTTGAGAAGGCACATTAATGGACTTATATCTAACATGTGGAAGAGTTTTAGGAGTATTTTATGACATGGTTAAATTATCTTATGTGAGGAGATCATGTGGTCCAATTTTGATATCGTATATCGAAGCATAGAAGAAGTTATTAAGGATAAAAAATGGTTACTCAGGCATATTGAAAGGGTCCCCATACTTAGTCATTTTTTAAAGTGTTGAGGCTTGACCAATATTAATGATGCATATTATTCTAAGAATTCAAGAAATAGTGAGTTAAAGATAGGTGCAGGATGTTTAACAACTAAGCAAAGGTATAGTATAAGGATCTAATGGTGAGTGGGCATTATTACAAATTGATCAAATGATGAGAGTTGCTCATTAAATACTTGATTGATCCACAAAGATTGATGGAACACATTGAGTAAACATTTTGAGATTGAATGAGATGAGGTCAATATGGTTAAAGCTTAAACATCTGAGCATTGGATCCTATGTGTTAAAGATTGATCAAGATCAATGGGTCATATTTGATTTAAATCTAAGAGGATATGAGATGTGAGCATTATGTTAGATATTTAACTAGGACCATTGCCATTTGAATATTTGAATTTGTGAAGGAAACACTAGTTTATTATTTTTGGACCATAAGTTTTGATAGAAGTCAAATTTTCTATTGTAGTAAAAAGCAAAGTGATAGAGGAATCCAAGGCACATCTGGATATATGGATTTGATGATTTTAAAGTGTGTACAAACAAAGATATTGAGATATAAAGTTGAATATGTTTTCATATATGTTTTTCAAGTGACCCAAGAAGGATATTTGAGCTCATTTAGATGTTTCAGGAAAATTGGCTATTTGGGAGTATTGTAGACTCCATGAGAATTCTCTATGAATATTTTGGAGGTGTGATCAATCTATCTTGAATATGAAAAATGCTTAAGAAGTTGACTATATGTTTGGTAATGGTGTTCATATGTATAAGGTTTGAGTTGTTTGAATATACACAAGGGTAATCTAAGATAACAATGATCATTTGAAGATGTCCTAGAGGACATGAGGATTAGACCTATGTACTTGTAAATGGTTATGTGTTCTTATTATGCTCTAAAAAGTGTCAAAGAAGATGTATGGATCTCCATAATATTTAAAAGTGACTTAGGCATATTTGAAAGCATCTTGTGCTTAAGTGTGACTTATGTCAGTTTTTTTAAGGGTGAAGGCATGTATATTAGTTGACAAGGATTTTTATGGATATGATAATTCATTATTGCTCTTTATATAGTGAAACCAAATGTGTTGGGTTCTAATCTTTTGTGTGGAAGATTTGAGAGAGTTGGGGAGCAAAGGAAAGTAAAGGAGAGTGAGAGTGCCTAGTTATTGGTTTGATGAGTAGATGAGATTGAAAACTATGTGTATGATTTGTAGGTCATGTTTCTTATGTCATAATTGTGCTCATTCAATTATAGGATATGTATAAAGGTTTGAGTGTCCATATGAGAATTATTTGAGTGAAGGAGAGAGAGTTTGTGTAGTTGATAGATAGTCAAGAGGTCCATCATCAAGGGTTGAAGACATTAGCTCTAAGGTGGAAGTGTTCTTTCTAAGTAGGGTCTAAAAGACATGATCTTCCTTAGAGAAAGTTTATCTATGTGAAATATGGTTTCATTAAAGACCTTTGATCCAAAGGACTCGATCAAGGTTGTAGGTCAGAAGGACATGGATGAAGGTTCCTAATCAAAAGGACTTGATCAATGTCTTGTTTGTGATCCTCTTATAGGATATTACTCCATGTATTTTTGGGATTGAGGATTTGTTTTATTCCCCAATATATTTTCACAAGTAGATCTTCTATTGTGTATATGGTCTTTTTTTGTGTTCACTGATTCACTGCTATGAATGATTTGTATGCTTCATGAATGATTGTTTTGAATGCTTAAGTATTTGCAAGGGTTTGGAAATTGAATTTGATTATTTTCCATCACTAATTTACCCCCCCCCCTCTTAGTGTATTATACCTCTAATATGATGTTATTCTCTTCCTACCTTTGCTACTCAAGGGGATCCTCACTTTGGAGCACTATTTCTCATTCCTCATCTTTGGACTACAATATGGTCCAAATTAATCCAGATTATGATATTGATGGATCAGATCCATTTTATACTTATTGAGATAATTATAAATTTAAAGAATGTTATTATAATATGGGTGTAATTAACACAAGCCTAACAAAAAATCCCATGTAAACCTTGTAAACACTAACAATCTATCTCCTATCAATCCACCACCTAGAAACCCCCCTAATACCCATTTGGGTAATGTTTTTCCTACCAATCCTAATAATCAACCCCCTAACACTAGTACACCAATTGATACCACTCAAATTATTCTACAAATAATTCAAAAAATGAACATCATGCAAAAATATAATACTTATCAAATGATTCAAATGCAACATCATTTGATAAACGTGGCTAATTAGCCTCCTATTCATCTTCCCCAGAATATCCAAAATTTCATCCCTCCTCCTATCAAGTATGTTGTGGGAAATATCATTCCCCAACCTATTATGTAAAACAAGATGATTCAACAAATTCAAAATGAACCTTTATCCCCCTTAATTATTTATATTGTTATTGTTAATATATCTAAAACTATAAAATATGATGTTATTAAAGACCCCTTTATCTTTCCTTAAAATATTCATTAATCATTATAAAGGGTGGATTCAAACAAATACCTTCTCCACTACAAACATTTTAGTTAATACATTCATAAGTGAAATATTATAATTGTATAACAAACTCCTCCAACATTATCTATGGCAACGTGAGGATTTAGTAAATCCTTTAGTTAAAGAATTTCAACACAATGATCTTTTTGCAAATTTTCTTAGCCATTTCATTAATGTTAAATAATTCTCTTCTAAATTAGGTCATGATTTTATTAAACATTGGAAATATTTGTCTCAAAAATATGATCATAACATGACCAATGATATTTTTTTCAAACTCTTTTTAACTAACTTAACACCTTCCCTCTAATAAAAGGTTCAAAATTTTGCTCCCTAAACTCTAAACAGTGCTATCAGTCAAGCTAAAGGACAAGAATTTCTAATGAAATAGTTCAAACCCAATACTAAAACCGTCAATGAATATTTCTAAAACTCCACCAATGTAATTATTATCAATCCTCCTCAAACAAATCTATAATTATCCAAAATGGATAATCCCTAAGTTTCCTATGCACCCTTATCTATTCAACAAATGAAACAACTTTTTAACACCTTCTAAACCATTCAATTATGCTAATAATCCACCTATATGGTATGATCCCAATAAATTTTATTAGTTTTATGTTGATGTCAGTCATTTACATGAAAAATGTCATGGACTAACCAAATTTTATATTTCTTTTATGTTAAGAGATACATTCAATCATGATGTTATGATCAAAATATGTCATCATGATGATGTTAATGCCTCTCAAGAGAAAAAAGCTTTCAATCCTTCTTCCTTTAACAACCCAAATTTTTTTTCTACCTCTAACCCACCACATTAAAATAAGTATATTTGTTTAATTTATGCTAACTATGATCAATATTGTACTAATTCTCAATACATAAATGCAAAAAAGGTTAATTATTGACATAAACTGCCCACAAAGATCTCGTCACAAAGCCAAAAAGACCATCACTAGAAGAAAAACTTCACAAAGACACTACTACCACTAACATACCTTCTAAAATTAATGAGGAAATAATTCCACAATTAGAAACTCAAACTACCTCTCTTGAAACCAAAAATATTTTATCTTCCAAGCCTTGTGCTAGTTCTTCATCTTTGAAATCTATTTGAATTTTTTTAGAGAAACTTAATTTTATGCCTAATAAAAAACCTATCAAAGAGTTAGTTTTCAATTCTCCTTATCATCAAAAATTCTTAATTCAATAATTACAATAAATTAAAGAACCACCTACCCTAGAAGTGGAGCAACCTCCTCAAGATACATCATCAATAGAAGTTCATACTATTGAAACTATTTTTCCTTCTTCTAAACCTTTCATTGAATTCTTTTAATAAGGAATGATCAATGATGAAATTTTATTTCAAGTTGATGACCCACCTCTATTCATTAAAATATTGATTAATACCACCCTTATTTGAAAAGTCTTAGTAGATTAAGGGTTGGTAATTAATGTGACATATCTTTGGCTAGTTCAACAACTTGGGTATAACAAAGAAAATCTCAAGAAAACTCATATCACATGTCACAGATTTGTTAAGACCAACCAAAAACCACTGGGTTGTATTTGGATCCCTCTAACTATTGGACCTATAGATATACGTACCAATCTCATGGTTCTCAACTTATCATTATCCTATAATATACTATTAGGTCACCCATGGACACATCACATGAGAGTTATTACCTCTTCTGGTAGCCAATGTATCAAGTTTATTCATAATGAAAAATGTTATAAACATGAGGTTGATCCTAATATATGGAGTATTCAATTTATAAACCCCAAATCATAGTATCACATTCTAACAATTCCATAAATTAATAATGCACCTCTACCTGAATATGTCAATATAAATCTAGTTTTACAGGTCACTCTTGCCAATTTTGATGATGATGATCCAAATTACTTGAAAAACACTTGAAATAGTAATAATTTAACTCCGTACATTTCAGAGTGGCTCCCTCCTTCCTTGTTACTTTGTGATCATACCATCTCCCTCATTTATTAGATAATTGACCTCCATCTTGTATGTAATACCCTTCACATGTAATGAATATAGAGTGGTCAAGTTATTTCAAGACCCTTTCACCATGTCACCTCATAAATTTAGTAATCTAGGTGCATCTCCTTCTGATGTTCCTATAGAGACACAACCATGTATTATCTCTCAAACCTATGATGATAAACACATCATGACCCAATCTCAATCATGAGAGTTAGATGTTTGATATAATCAGTACTCCTTAGCTAAATACATGATTTTAATTATTATGCTCATTCCATTCCCACAAAGATTAAGTTAGAACCTGAAGGTCATGAACACCCAATTAATTCTCCACTTATCGACACTCTTTCGGTTGTTGAACAAAACTTACCTCTCATAAATTCATAACTTTTAGAACATTATACACCTTGCATATGACCAACCGATCTACCATCTATCCTACCTACCAATGATTCTATAGATTCTCCTATCATCAATCTAATTGAATCAAATCAACATTCATCCATAATTCCTCCTACACTTGAAATTACCCTTCATGTTAAAGCAACAGATGTATTGGAGATACATTCGAAATATGATCACCTTGGTAATAAAATCATTGATCTTAAAGTTAACATGGAATACTATGGACCCTTACTCATTCTCCTTGGTGATGAATCCATACTTGATTTAATCCATGCTATAAAACCTCAACTTCTAAGGCAACATCATAAACTATGAAATTTCAAATGAAAAGCTCCTCATTTTAATAACTTAATTGCTATTATATATCACAAAAAAATTCCCATTTATTCTCTTCGCAATGCTCAATATCATTTTTAATATGGAAATGTTATTCTCATTGAATAAACTATGATAATATAATATGGTGCACTCTCATGTCCTCGACCCATAAAATCTCTAAAGAACTCATATCGATTGAGGATGATAACTTTAGCCTATTATTTGATAAATATCATGAAATTTTCATTTTTGTATGAGGACATGCCATGTATCAACCCCAGTATCATTTTTCACAACATCACCACATACCAGATGCCAAACACATCTAAAAAAAGAAACAAAAATTTCCACCCTATGCCATAAATAAATTATCAAACTACTAGATGCCAAGTTTATTAAACTTGTTGACTATTTTGAATGGGAGTCAAACATTATTCCTATTCATAAAGAAGTCACCATGGTTATTATAATATGCATCAAATTCCATAATATTAACCTCAAATGTCCCAAAGACAATTGTCCGTTACCTTCAATAGATGTCATCATAGATTCCACAACTAGATATGAAATGTTATCACTCATAGATGGTTTTAAGGACACAATCAAATCCATATACCCCCCAAACACTGATAGAAAACAACATTCACCACATAGAATGGGGCACCTATTGCTATGTTAAAATGCCTTCTAGCCTTAAAGATGGAAGATCTACCTATAAATGTGCCATGACTCACATTTTTCATAATGATATACATAAAATTGTGAAAACCTATTTGGATGACCTCATTTCCAAATCAAAAATCCACACAACACATATATCTAATTTAGCTATCATTTCTCATCGATTAATCAAGTACAAAGTTAAAATTAACCCCTATAAGTGTGTCTTTGGCATTACAACTAGTAAATTGTTAGGGTTCTTAGTATTTCTTTATGGTATTGATGTCAATCCCACTAAAATCAATGTTATATTCAACATGCCCATTCCTCGCTCAATTATAGACATTCAAACTTACCTTAGAAATATTGGGGAAATACAATGATTCATCCCATAAATGGCTTGTTTCATACACTCTATTAATTCCCTCCTTAAGAAAGGTAATGCTCTAGAATGGATTAATCACTATAAAAAAGCATTCGATAATATGAAAGAATGTTTGCTCCATCCTCCTACCCTTTTTCCACTTTTCAATGATCATCATTTGATTTTGTACACCTGTTTTACTCCCATATTATTTGGGGAAATTATTTCCCAACTAGATTATACCAAAGGAGAATACATCATTTATTATAATAGTCAAGGCATCATTGATTATGGAAAATGTTATATTAAACTATAACCCGATTTCCTTATTATCTACTTGTTATCAAAAAACCTCTATCACTATATGCATTATCAAACACCTATGTCATTATCTATTCCTATCCACTTCATAATTGTTTATCTAAATCATTTCTACCTAGTGATATAATTGGAAAATGAATGGTACTCTTAGTGAAATTTGACCTTCAAATCATAACACATAAATTTGTCAAAGGTCAAGTCTTTACCAACCAACTTGTGATAACACCCATACCTGATACAAATCATCTTCAATATAATCTCCATGATGATAGAATTCTCTATATTAAAAGTCGTAATCAGTATATCTCCCTCAAAGATTGTTTCGATAATTTCACTATTGATTTCAAGATAAATAGTCAATAAGATACTAATATCATTCTCAATACTACTATATCCATAGTAGTTATCTAATAACTTCATAAAGTCACCATTGATTTGAATGAATACACTTGGACCCTCTACTTTAATGGTGAAAATTGAATCCAAGGAGCTAGGGTAGGTTGTAATCTAACTAACCCTCATGGTAAGATCATCCCTTTAGTATTCAGGCTAACCTCTAATGTCACTAATAACATGAAAAAATATGAAGCTCTAATATGAGGTATGAGAGAAACACTTGACATAAAAATCCCATAGTTACATGCCTTGGGTGACTCCCAACTTATCTTCTACTAGGTTAATGGTGATTACCAATGTAAAAGTGAAAATTTTATAATTTATCATCAAATGGAAAAAACACTCACCAAATAGTTTGCCTCTTTTACCATTGATTTAATTCCAAGAGATCAAAACTTTATCACTTATTCTCTTATTTTTTTAGCATCTTTATGTCATCCTCATCAAGTAATTAATAATTCTCAATTTATTATTCAAATAATAAAGTCATTGTATTTTATCCAACCATAGGATTTGCTCATCTGTCACATTTTGGATATCACTATTCAACAAAATCCATGGTAAAAAAACATCATCCAATTCCTTGAACATCAAACCTATTCTCCAGACATATATTTTTTACATATGTCTTACAATATAACAACCTTTGTTACCATAATGTAAAAGGTACCCTGTTCTATTATATAATGCAAGAAGAGGTCCTCTTTATCCTCAAACAAACACATGGGGGAATTTTTAGCAGTCACTATAGTGATCATGCTATAACACATAAATTATTATGTATGAGATACTTTTACCCTACCTTAAAAAAGGATGATATCAATTTTTCCAAAAAGCGTAATCCTAACCAACTTCATGACAATTTAATATATTAACCCCTAGTTGAGATCTAAACTATGGAGTCTCCTTGGCCATTTTACATGTGGGGATTAAATATCATTATAAAATTACCTTGGTCACAATATGGTCATGTTTTCATCATTATTGCTACTACATATTTTACCAAATGGGTAGAATCCATGCCTCTCATCAATGTCATGGGAACTATTATTTATAAATTTATCTTTAACTAAATCAATTGTTGCTTTGGAGTTTCCCATACTATAATTTTTGATAATGGTGGTAATTTGAAAAATAAGGAGATGAATTAATTATGTTATAAATTTAAAATATCCCACAAATTTTCCACACATTACCATCTACAATGTAATGGATAAGATGAGGCTCCTAAGAAAATTATCAATAAAATTTTACAGAAGACCATTCGATAAAGCCTCAGTAATTGGCATCTTCACTTATATCCTACACTTTGGGCATATCATACTAACATATGTATTACCACTAGGTTAACTCCATTGTCACTAGTATATGGTTCTGAGTCCATCTTGCCATTAGAAGTTGAACTCCCCTCCTTATGTATATATTTTGATGGTATCATTCCTAATGAAGAATTACATTAAACCCACCTTCATTCCATCAATATTCTTGATGAACACCATCTAACCACTCTTAAACATAACTACTAATACAAGGATCGCATCGCCATAAAACATAATAAAAAGGTTAAATTCTACTCTTTCAATATTGGTTATCTAGTCCTTAAGTTAGAATATACCCATGATAAAGAATTAAAATATTCCCAAAAATGGTGGGAGCCTTATTTAGTGAAAGACATTTTTGGTCCTAACACATATCACCTAAAAACTAATGAAGGATGTGCTTTTAAAGAAGCCACTAATGCATAATTTTTCAATAAATTATTTGCATAAATATTTTTCTTCTTATCATACTTATATATAATATGCTACCAACACTTTTCTAGGATTTATAAAAGGATCTCACCCTCTGCAGTAGTCTATTTTTACACAAACTTTAGTTCATTCCCTTGGTCTTTTGGTTTCTTTATTTCATGAGTTGCAATGTAATCTTTTGGATAAGACCCAGTTTTCCTCAAGAATTCCTTTTGCTTTCATACATTGATTTTTCATAGAAAGTTTATTATTTTACAATCCTTTGTTCAGTCACTTGGATTTATCTTTTGTGAGTTGTAGTGTAATACCATGGATAAGACCAGGCTCTCCTTACAAAATACCATTTTTAATTTTTTTTCACCCACTTGGGTTTCTATGTTATGAGTTTTAGATTAATACCATGTACAAGACTAGACTCTCCTCATAAAATTATCATATTATTTCAAAACACCTTTATTAAACTAAGTATTCCTTTTATAGAATGTTAAGAAATGGTTAGCATTTTATGATCTCATATTCTTATCTTCAGGTTTTATTCCTTTTTTAGATAAAAATTACACAATAAACTATGTTATCATGTTTTCCTATAGTTAAATACATTATTATGACAAGTCATTGTATCCCTTTTTACTTTATCACATATTTTACAATTTGAAGTAATTAAAATTGTTTCATGTTCATTCCCCTTTGAATAAAATAAGGTCAATTTCAAGATAACATTTTTATTTCACATGAATAAATAATACTCTTAGACACCATTCTCTCTAAGTTCTATTTATTAGCAAGTATTTCCAAAGATTTTAAATGATTTTCTTTTTTATCACCCATGTTTGGTTCATTGAATCCATATAGAGGAGGAATATAAAAATCCATAAAAAATTAAAATCAAAATCATTTAAAACAAAAGGCAATGATAATGCAAACATTTCAAATTCTACATCACACCAAAATATGTGATTTATAACACATCTCCTATCTCCAATCAAAGTTCAATCTCCATAGTTGGCCACATACTAGAACTGAGGTTTATTGGGGTTCAATAGACTAGTAGATTGGGATTATAGAATTGAAAATAATCTATAATTTCTACCTACTTTCTCATAAAAATACCCAATCTGTAGTAGAACAATGGATCTATAAGGGGTCCTGAGGAATGGGTAACTTGTTTTGAGAAGGCAGGTCCATTTTACTTTTCATGCATATAGCCTTCATGAGATGATATTCATAATTAATTTTATAACCTAAAATTTATGTAGTTATGAAAAGTTATATAGATTCCTTAATGTTAAAATTCCTCTTGTTTTGACAAACCTAACTTTAGTGCCTTGATGAAATAAAGATTTTATCTACCTTGATTTTTCCTTATTTTGCCCCACCGCCCATTTCATTTCCCTCATTGATAGAAAATATTAATTCTAAATCTATTTCCCCATTTCTATTTTCCCTCTTATTCACATATTAAAACATGCTAGCACTACTTTTTTTGGGTTTTATCTATCCTTATAATAAAATAGTATTATTGAGTAATTACATATTGTCTTCTTTATACCATTGCTTTACATTTCTATAATTGCCTTGGTTTATTTGATTTTTTTTCTTGTCACTCCTCTTTTTGACAAGTAAATTTATTTCTATACTTTTTGTACTTCTTTTTTCCACACAACTACATCCATTTCTATTTTAATAACTTTTTACATCATTTATTGTGTTTGGATTGTTACATCTCACTCACCAATGTTGTTTTCTATTTCATGTACCTTTTTCCATTGATGATTGAGTAAGGATTGTTACTTCTCACTCATCAATTAGTATTCAATGAGCTTATATGGAATAATAATCATATAAATATTTAACCTTTCATATTTTCCCTTTGATCATACTTAAGTATTCTTAGTAAACTCCTAGGTTTTTCTATTACCCTTATAATATTATTTTTGAGAATTTAATTGTAAATATTGAAAATGCAATAAAATCATCTCAATGTATATTTTTTTAGGAAATAAAGAAAGATTGCTCCATGATATTAAAAAATATCAAATCCCCCAAAAAGTAATATTAATTATAAAGAGTATTTAGCATTAATGTTTTTAAATGAGAACATGAACATTTTAGTCATGAAGGTGGACAATGGGAACACTAAAGTTATTTTTTATTAAATGTAAATTATGGCTTTTTAATGGGTCCCATCCTAGTTACAAAAGTATGAACTAGGCCCAAAAAAAAAACTAACATAAATGAAATAAGAAATATATTACGAATAATTGTCTATATATAATATATAAATAACCACTAAACAAAAAAACTCTAAAAAAAAGAGATAAATGATTAAATATCCATATCCTTTAAAATTAGATTCCATTCCTCAACAATACTATTGAGAACATATTAAATGTCCCCACCATGTTGTTGTCTAAATACATAGCTTTCTATCAGTTAGTCTTTGCTATTTAGCACTATTAACATAAATGGTGGATGTAGATCCTCTTACTTGAGCATCTTTAATATTGAATACTTCATAAAAACTTGCATCTATCAACCTACCCTTAACCTATGGGATATTGGTATTCTTTAATGTTTACTTCTACTTTGTGTCATTGGCTGCATTTATATAGAACCTATCCTCATAATCTATTTTATGATGGTAGGTGATGTCTAGGGATGCCTTATGTTTGATTCAATGTTTGAATGTTATATGCTCTAGGTCCCATGGCCTATTGGCATATATTTCCAAATCAAAAGGGGGCCTTTGATTTATATAAAAAATTATTTATTTCTATTTTTCAATCCTGAACCAGCTAGTGTTAGACAAATAAGGGAGGACTAATCCTCTCTCTTTATTCTTATGCAGTCTATCCACTGCTATGAATAATTGAAAGGCAATTTCTTCCTCTACTAGCTTGTATAGCAATGTGATGGGGAACTTGAGGGGGATATATAAATTCTAACTATCCTCACCACCATGCAATCTAAATAGTACTCGTAGGCTCCCAAGGTGCTCAAGGTTACTCTAACTTCCTCCAATAGTATAGGCATGGGCCTCTTATGGATTGTATTGTATAATATAAGATATAAGTGCTTGGTAATTAACCTCATCTCTTGATACTTGTACACACTTACCTTTGAGAAGGTATGAGGCACAATTCACTTTAGCTTGGGATCCCAATTGGTGAACTATGGGAAATTTTGGGTTGCATTGATGACATCCTCCAGGTAGGACATCAGATAAAAATGATCCCCCTAGTTAGCCATGACCTTTCTGATCTACACTATCAAGTTGGAGGATATAAGTTCCCCTAAAAAGGGAGTTTTTTCATCATCTATTATCACAAATAGAAGTGAAACCCATTTCTCATTTATATGGCTTTTGTTTTTAGACCCATGCAATAGATTCATCATAACCACTCCCATTCATACACCCTTCTTAAATTGGGTGATGAAGATTTGGATGATTTTGTTTTTGCATATAAATTTCCCATTGTACTCATCCAAATCTCTCAAAACTTCCTTGATATCATAAGTTTAGAGCCATTGGGTCAAAGTTTCATAATTATATACAATATCTAGTTTCAGCAAATCATAGTAAGATTGAAAGGCTAGCCCAACTATGAAAGTAATGTCTTGACCCAGATTTAAACATTTAATCATGTTACTAACACATAGAGAGTAAAGCAACATGTGGTATACTAAGTCTGCATAGAGGAGTACATTTGGGTTTGATACAACCTTGTGTAACCATATATATTTAAGTTTTGGAATGTCTAACATATCTTCTACCTCATTCAAACATTCTTCATCATCACTATCTCTATCCACATTCCTTTCTACATGGTATAACAAGTTGTTATAATGTTTTTTCTTTAATGGCCAATTTAATAGAGTTGAAATCAGTGTCTTCAAAGATGATGTTTGTCCCATAGGAGTAAAGCAATGGGACTTGCTATTAATTATTGGTTCTAGATGATTCAACATCAGCCATGGTTCTAAATTTGGTGATTGATAATATTGTGGATTGATTTAATGGTAGAGAAATACAAAAACATCCTTAGAAATAATCGCATTATACTTTAGAGTTTGTAGTAGATAACAACTGAAGCTGAATGTATTGATTTGAGTGGAAATCCATGAACTCCAAATTTGAAATTTGAATTGAACAATACAAGTCATTAATGGAAAGCATATTTAAATTGATTTTATTTAAATCTTGGGTAGATCTTTAATTTTATTATAATGGCTTTGAAATTTTATTTTGAGAAATTGACCAATCACTACCTTCACTTTATCAATGTGGCGTATCACCATAGGCTTGACTTTTTCACTAAAGTGACTTGGATTTATATCTATAAAAAAAATCCCCATCAAAATTTAATTATCATCTAAAATTAGTGCTTGGATTTATGTATAGCTATGCACCACCTAAGTGCAGCACTTAACATGTACTCAACACTTGGCACCTTTTTGTACACTCTAGCCTTTTATTTTGACTATTAGACTATATAGGTGGATTGCATGATATCCTACTAAGTATTGTCTTTTGATCAAATCACTCTTGTTTAATTATTTCATGGATAAACCCCTTTAATATTTGGGGTGACATGGCCTTGGGATATCTACTAGTTTTCCAAGTGTTAAACCCCCATTAGCTCACACTGTCATGGGCCTTTATTATATGAAACTTTGAATGGACCTAAATATTATGACACTTTGCCAAGTGTCAAATTTTAATTTGATTTCTCTTTGTTGGGATTCTTAGTTTGCCATGATCATGTTATCACTATGAGACAGGGGTCTATATGTATTAAGCCATTGCTTTGAACTACATGGTGGCTTCCTTGTGGCATCTAGCTATCCAAGATTTAGTGACTAATGGCTAGGTATCATATTGTTATATAATCATAGTATTAAGAGATTAAAAAACTATACCTTATTTATGGGAAGTGTGGGGATGTGGTTGAGGTCCAAATGACACACTAAAATAGGGTCACTTGGTTGTAAGACTTTGAAAGGTAACATAAGCCTTGCAAGGACATGACTAGGCACCACATGTCATGTTATGCTTGATTTGTGACCCCTCCTTGAACTAGAATGCCATGATTGAGTGACAAGTAGAAGACTTCATAAATCCATTATGAAATT
>JARHVA010005855.1:1037500-1078527 GCA_037957365.1 Torreya grandis
ATGAAGGTAATTTTTATCCTATCTTCTTTATCGATAAGCACCTAGTTGTATCTAGAGAAACCATCTAAAAAAGACATCATTTTAGAGTCCCTAGCCTTTTGAATTACCTTATTTAGAGAGGGTAATGGGTAGTTATTATCCTTTTTATAAGATCTATTGAGGTTTTAGAAGTTTATGCAGAGTCTAACTTCACCATTCTTTTTCTGACTGGCACCAAGTTGGCCACCCATGTAGATTGTTAAATTGGGAAAATAATTCTTTCATCTACTAACTTATTTACTTCCTTATAAATGAGAATCTCTAGAATGGGATTCATGGGATTTGTATTTTCTTAAAAGGTTTACATGCTTGTTTCAAATGGATCTTGTGAGTGATGACCCAAGTGTCGAAGACTTTGAGTTCTTTATAAGACCATGTAAGGACATCCTTGAATCTAGATAATATTTTAGTTACTTTATTTAACTCTTCTTTGGTATAGACCAACTCGATGTTGATATTCTAGGGATTGTTCACTTACTTTGGGCACCTTGGTATCACTTGTTAACTTATTTTGATTAAATATCCTTTATAGAGAAATCATTCCCTTAGGAATTATATTCTTATTCAGTTAGATTATGCCATATGTTTCATTTTAGACTTCATTCTTAGACTCTTCTTCATGTTCATTGATTATGTATGACTCAAATACTCTAGAACTAGTCATGAAATAAATGATTTATTTATCATCATCAAATACTTGAAAGTGATTGACGTTGTTTAGCATGGAAGTACATAATATCATTTCAACTATAAAATTCTATAATTCAAGGCTCTCGAGTGGGACTAGATTTTCTTCTAAAGAATCTAACATATCCACTAACTAATTTTGATTGTTGGGTATGGATATAATGTTAAATTATTTTAAACTCTTAGTCAAATCCCATTCTCTAAATTTATATTTCTTTAAATAAGAGAGATTACATTGATACTAAATACGTACCTAATTGATGACTAATTATAAATCACCATGGAATAACAATTTCCTTACCTTATGCTTGATGGTGATTCGAAGTCCTAGGAAAAGTTCTCATATTTTTTAAGATTATGGGTGCATGGAAACTTGTCTATAAGAATATAAATATTCTTTACCAACCAGATTTGTTAAAATGATACCTACCCCTAAGCCTTGTTTATATATTACATCATCAAAGAACATTATCTATAATCCTTCATTCAGGGCCACTAGGTTACTTTCATTAGAATTAGTAGTATCAATACCATTTATGCCTAAGTTGGTGGATTGGAAATTCACCTTCTCATTCTAGGTGTTATATTCTATTATCATGAATTTAATTTTTATCTCTCATTTGATTTGGATTTGATTGGGAACACCCCTTTAAGGTAGACACATATGAAATAAATCAAATGACATACATCCATTTAAGGACTTTGTCTGGTCTCTACTCAAAAACATCCCATATTCTTCTAGGATTTCTATGATTTTAATGTCGATGAACTAATGAATTTGGGGTTCATGATCCAATTGAATTTGAATGTTCAATAATTTTCCTACCACCTTAACCTTTGACTTGTCCAACTAGACAACAAACTTGTGAGACTTGATTGGACATAGTCCTAGATTTTTATAAATACATGGGAATTATGTTAGCAGATGCTCCATAATCAAGTAAACAATTATGCACATTCTTTCAAAAGATTCTAACAATTGATATAAATGGAGGGACCTCAGCGTTAATTTTATGAATTATCACATTCATATTAATAGATTTGGCTTTACCTTTATTTGATTTTTTAATTAATGTTTTTATTAGTAAATCATGCTACTCGGTGATTTGATAAAGCTCATGTAAGGTAATATTGGCTTCCATATTATTCATATCTTACACAATATTGTATCCACCTTTAGATCTAGTAGTAACTGACTCTATAGCCAATTGAGTATCTTTAACCTTGTGGGGAGGGGGGTCATTATTTGTTGTATGATTTGGGGAAGTGTCCACTTTGTTAGGTGGCATGGAACTTATCACAGGTTCCTTTTGAGATTTATTCCTCAAGGAATAATGACTCTTTTGGTACTATTAAAAAATGTGGATATCATCTGTGATGCTTTCAATCTCATTCTCTTATTGGTCTATAAACTCATAAGTTTTGACCATGAGGGCCAATTTGGTAGTATTGCACCCATTTTCTGGTGTTCTTATATATCTAGAGTTTCAAGAATTACCCTGATTATTTAGGATAATTTTGTAACTTTCCAACTCACCTCATAACATTTCAAAGGCATTAAAAAATTATATGTAGTCTATCTCTCTTATTTGGCTGTGTTATGGACCCTACACTAATTGGACAAGGCCAATTCATATATATTTATTTTGGGCATCTTATTGGCTAGGGTCTCATTACTATTAATATTATTTTTAGACTGGTTGAAAGGTATATTATACTTTTGAAATGTGTAATTTCTATTGGAACTTTCGCCTATGTTTCCTATTTGCCTTTGCAAATTTAGAAAGTCACTACCTAAATTTTGGAACATTCTCTAGATTGCTTCTAGGTCTCTCTTTGAGGATTTAGGCTTGATGCTCTTGATTGGGTTGTGGATAATACTTTGGGTGTTAGAGTTGTTAACAAGGACTATAGATTGACTATTATTTTGGGGATGGGCCGTAATATTATAATGATTGATGAATATTAGTTATTAACTTGGAACTACATGGATTAATGGAAACTAATTGAGTCAAGTATTTTATTTAATGAAAATGTAATTTTATATGCATTTGGAAATAGATTCAGAGTAGGAAAAACTAGGTTGATGTTTATAATAACAAAGGTGAGATGCCCTTACAGGTGCATTTACTCATTAATATATATGGCCTCTATATATGTGAGTGGTATCATATTGATGTTTATGGCCCTATGTATAAATATAGTAGTCATTAGATCTATGACATTTTTATAAATTTCTAGTCCTAAGTCATCTTCAAGTTGATAGGGAGTTGTGGTGAGAGTATACATATTTTAGAATTTAGCATTAAAAGTTATTATGGGCTCACTTGAGTCTCACTTTAGGGTAATAAACTATTGGTAAATGACCCCAAGACTAATGACCTCACCAAATTTTTTAGTGAAAGTATCATTAAAATGGTTCTACCTTGTGATGGAATCCTTTGGTAATATGAGGAACCAATCATAGGTTTCTTCCCTAAAGGTAAATGGGAAGGGTCTTTAGGCTACATCTTTATGGATGAAATTTAAAATCCCAAGAGATTCCTTAAATGACTTGATATGCTCTTCAGCATATGGATTGAAGAAGGAGATGTATTTTTTAGGGTTCCAGGGCAAATCATACATAGGACTGGGCACATGTACGAAAAATCCACCTAACCATGCCATGACTAGATAGATGTAAAACAAAGGAGGTGGATGTTGGTTTACTGAAGAGGTAGGGTGGGATTTGGATTTCCTACATCTTCCTTTATCAGCTCTATATTTTTTATGGGATTCTAAAATTCCAAGGGGAACTCTAGTTTTAAAGCAAAATCTATTTCACATCCTAGGAAACTCTAGGATGTTATTAAAAATAGTTGTGGTAAAAATCCAAAATAAACATAAAGGAACCACATAGAAGGTTCCACAAATTAGCAGAGTGGTCTTATTATACATTAACTAGCCTAGATCCTTTGAAACATCAGAGCTTGCATAAAATTTAGTTAGAAACTTTGTTTAACCTACAAAGATCAGAACTAAACAAGATATTTCATTAAAAAGTTAGAATATTACACTTATTAGAACACTTTTAGATCAAAAACTTGCAAATAATATCTTAAATCTACATGATCATACTTAATTTAGATCTCTAAAGCCTTGTCTTAGATATTTTACATATAATAAACTTAGGAACTAATATTTACTCTTACCTTCTATAGATCTAAAGTTCTTAGTTTAAATCAAGCAAATATTTTTAAATATAAATGAAATAGAGCATGATCTACTCAAAGAATTTGTTAACATGCCTATCCTTAATGCCTTTAGATGAAATTTAAATAGATCAGAGGGGTAATGCTATACTATCATCAGACTTGAGCCAATATTTCAAGGATCTTTGGGTATAAACACATTTTTACCTACATTATAAAAGGTTAAAAAGATATTGTAGAATATGAAAATAAAGCACAGTGTTTACACCAATATTTGTGTATTTAAATAAATTATTATATATTTCAACCAAAATACATTATAATTTTACTCAAAAACAAAAAAAGAGGCCCTTCTTCTAGCATAGACTTTTTCTCCCATTGATGTATATCTATGTCAAGGATATAATGTGTAAATTATAATAATATTTCATAGTTTTTAGTGTATTTCTTAGAATAACTTAGGGCCTAATTTAGTTTTACTAGCAAAATTATGTGGCTACCACCTTTAGTCTACAAGCATACCCTGATATAGGGATAGAAGGAACTCATTAGTGGCACAATCTATCCAAAAATTATTCTTATTATTTTGGTAAAATTTGCTTGGTATATTTTAACATCTTATTTCCCAAACTTTAGACAAACAAGTGAATATTTATAGTGATTATTAATATAAGGTGATTCATGTTAAAAATTTTCAAAAAAGGAAGCAAGCTAGATCATAAAATAAGGCCTAATTTGAAACAAAAAAAAATCAATAGATTTCCTTAAGTTATTCCTAATAATAGTGTAAAAACTAACATTCATGAGATTATAGTGTTGAACTCAAAATACCATAAATGTAGTGGGGATTATAGGGTAAATAGAATGCATATATCTAAAAAGTATGCTTTAAAATAACTACCTACAACAAATTACTTTAAACACATTTATTTGTAGAGTAGAAGGAACAAAAGCATACATAGACAAATTTTGTTACATATAATAAATCATAAATTAATAAAATGCATTGAAAATTCTATTATTAGACTTAACCATTAGAAAAATGAAACTATCTATCATTATCAAATCTTGAAAAATAAGAAAAAATGAAACTAATGAAACATTGAACAAATTGGATGAATTCTTCTCTCTATTTGTATTAACTTCACAAAAGTTATATTTTGAAGTATAATTAAGGGGGGAAACCCCTATATATAGGCCTTTTCATGCCTTAGATGGTTATATTGGTTACAAAAGAACCAAATACATGACATCTATTAGTGGACAAAGTCTCTTATATCCTAAAAACTAAAGAGTATTCCCTAATAAAAATAGGGGAATATTTTACAATATATTGAGGGGAATTAAAGCATGGCATTCATTAAGAGAAATCCTAGAAAATGGATATCTTTCTCCTAAGGTTATAATCTAGTATTCTAATGATGTGGATGATGAATAAGTTCTCAATGTAGTAGAGGATGAAAGTGAAACCATGGCAACTGAAGAGGGAGAGCTTCCTAGTGTGGCTAAAAAAGAAGAAATTTCAAGAGGGGCCAAGGAGGAAGAATCTCCCATGGTGACCATCTGTGTCTTTTTTCTTTCCAATTATTAGTTTTTATCTTCCCTTTCCATGACTCAGAACATTTCTTATATTCACTATCAATCAATTTTGAATATATAATAGGTTTTTTAGAGATTTGATGGTGATACTTGACATATCATCATGTTTACTCAAGAGAGGTCCTACAACCTCATTTATTTCCATATCCTTTTCTATTCTTTGATTGGTATATTTTTCCAATCATAGCATCTCCTTCCCAAAGGTCACTCATCTAGCCATGGCATGCTTCCTAAAATTGACAAGAAAATTTTATAGCTTGGTTCCGAAAGCATCCTTGTTAGTAAGGTGTCTGATCTTAGCCTACTTAAATAGAGTTATAACTTTGTCACCCTGTTGGGTGAGAGGCTAGACCTATGATATCATCTCAACAATCTACTGGTTTAAATATTTCCTTCTTTTGATTATATAGGATTGAGCGATGCTCAAATATTCCAAAAGGATCATGTTCAAGTCTTCAAACTTATTCATCCTAATCAACTTTACCAAGTTGATTATCTTATTATCAAAAACCCATATGCACCCTCTACCTTTAGCATTTTATTATAGATTTATCCCCTTTTATTTTGTATTGAACCAAAGTATTTAATGTATCAAACATAACCTAAAGAGCCCACTCTACCTTGGTGATGGTCTCTTCTATCAAAATGGATTTGTGTTATTATTCTAGATCAATTTATCTCTATTTCATTACTTTTACTAATTCTACATCTACATCACCATATTCTATTAGAGCTAAGAGGGTTTCCTCCTCATATTGTTGTTTCTAGTTAGGTTTAGATCTTTTCTTCTCAGTTAAATCAAACAAGGTCTCTTCATACTCATACACAATTGTATGATCTGGATGAGTGACCTTCCTCTTGGTTAGTCTCTTCATTACTTTAACCTTCTTATCAAATTCTAGTGAGACCTATGGAGGGTCCACTTTAACCAAATCATATTTATATATTGTAGCTAATTGAATTTATTTTATACAAGATTTATATGAAATATCCCTTTGGGGATCAATGGATGGAGGTAATTAATGAATTGGTGTTAACCCTTAGAGGTTAGAATATTGAGAAGTAATAGTAGAAGTGACAAGGACAAATAAAAAATTAGGGGATGAGGTAGGAAGTGTCATTCTTGAAGACAAAGAATGACTAACACTAGTTGGGGCACTATTTGGGAACAAAGGGACTTGGGGAATGAACATATTAGGCCTTTTATTTAGTATCTATGGACCTAGACTAGGTATAATTAGAGGTAGATTAGCCATCACAAAGACCTTGGAAGTAGATGATATAATAAAAGCATTAACAGTAGGCAAAGGCACAATCACGGACCTAATCATAGGTCTAGTGAGGAGCATATAGGGAAAAATATTAAAGTTATCTAATGTTGGGGGTTCACAAAATATAACCACGAGCTTGTTATATAAAAATGAAGGAGGCAAATAAACACAGTCATGACCTATTAGACCTAGTTATTCTTTGATAAGAGGCAAGGGAGGAAATCTTGTTGTTGAAGGTACTAGTGTTGTAATAGGTGGTGTTACTTCTTCCACTAAAGATTAGTAGGGTACCATAGAAGGTCATACCTGTACTAAGATAAAATTTTATTCCCAAGATGAGATACTAGATGTTTCTCTTGAAATAGAAGCTTGCTTAATATGTATTTCAGTCTCAACTTTTCCTTTCACTTTGTTAAGAGACAATGTTTGCAATATCCTTCAACTAAGCTATGGGTTAGTTGGCATTTGCTCCTCAGCACTAGAAACATGAATGGTGGATATAGATGCTCCTAACTAAGCATATTCAAGTTTGAAAACTTCATAGAAACCTACAACTTTCAGCCTACCATTAACCTATGGGATATCTGCATTCTTCAATCTCTACTTCACCTCTATATCATTTGTTGTATTGATGTAAAACCTATCCTCATACTTTTGTTCATGATTATAGGTGATGCTTAGGGCTACATTGTGTTTGATGCAATGTTTGAATATTATATGCTATGAGTCCCATTGCCTATTAGCATATCTTTCCAAATCAAAAGTGGACCTTTGCTTAGTATAAATAATGACTAAGTTGCATTTTTCAATCTTGAACTAGCCAATCTTAGACATTTGAGGGTGGACTAATCCTCTCTTTTTATTTTTTCATAGTCCATGTATCACTATGAGTAATTAAAAGGAAATTTATTGCTCTACCATCTTGTCTTGAACTATGACAGGCAACTTGAGGGGGCCTAACTTAATTTCAATTATCCTCACCACCATGTAATATGGATAGTACCAGTAGACTCCTAAGGTGCTCAAGGTTTATATAATTTCTTTTGATAGTCTAGGCATGGGCCTCTCATGGATTCCCCTATACATTGTAGGATATAAGTACTAAGAAATTTCCCTCATCTCATCCTTTTACTTGTAAACTCTTACCTTTGAGAATGTATGAGGCATGGTCACTTCATCTTGGGATCCCAATTCATGAACCATAGGAAATTTTAGGTGCCACATATGGCATCCACTAGGTAGAACATCATGAAAAAATGATTCCCTTGGTTAAAAATTACCTTTTTATCTAGTCTACCAAGTTTTAGGATATAATTTCTCCCAAATGGGGAGTATTTGTATCATTTACTATCATAGATAGAAGTAAAACCCACATTTAATATACATGGCTTGTGTTTTCATCCACATTTAATTAATTCATCATATCCATTCCCATTCACACTCCCTTCTTAAATTGGGTGATGGGGATTTGGATAATTTTGGTTTTTCATACAAATCTCCCCACTTTCTTGGCCTAATCTCTCAAAACATCCCTAATACAATGAGTTTGGAGCCATTGTGTCACATTTTCCTTATTGTATACAATATTTAATTTGGGAAAGTCATAGTAAGCCTAAAATTCTATCCTATCTATGAAATCAATTTCTTGACCTAGATTCAAATATTTAACATGTTATTAACACACATAAACTGAAGAAACATGTGGTAAACTAAGTCTATATAGGGGAGTACCTCTGGGTTCAATGAAACCTTGTGTAACCCTACATAATTGAGTGCCAAATTATCTAACATATATTCTGACTCATTCAAACCTTCTTCATCATCATTGCCTCCATCCATAGTCCTTACTACATGGTATAAAAATTCATTATAATGTTTATATTCGGTAGCTAATGCAATAGAGTAGAAATTGGTGTCCTGAAAGATGATGTTTATCTCATAGGAGTAAAGGAATGATACTTGTTCTTGTTTACTAGTTTTAGATGATTCAACTTCAGCCATAGTTCCAAATTTGGTGATTGATGATATTATGGATTGATTTAATGATAGATAAATGTAGATACATCCTTAGAAATAATCATATAATACTTTGGAGTTCTTATGAGATAACAACTAAAGATGAAGGTATTGCTTTTAGATAGAAATATTTAACCTCTAAATTTAGAATTTGAACTAAACAATATGAGTCATAAATGGAAAGTATCTTTAACTCACTTTGATTTAAATCCTAGGTGGCTCCTTAATTTTATTCTAACAATTTTGAAAATTTATTTTGAGAAATCAGCCAATCACTGCCTTCACTTTATCCATGTGGCATATCACCATAGGTTTGACTTTTTCACTTTAGTGAGTTGTATTTATATCCTCTAAAACAAGCCCCATCAACATGTAATTTTCACCTATGATTGGTTTTTTGTGGATAGCTGTGCACCGCCTAGGTGTCTTACTTGGCACATACTCAACACTTGGTGCCATTTTGTGTACTTTATCCTTTTATTTTAAATATTAGACTATTTAATTGGATGGCACAATACAATGTTAAGTGTTGTATTTTGATTTAATCACTCTTCTCTAACTATTTCATGGCTTAAACCATCTCATCTTTGGGTTGGCATGGGGGCATAACCTCTACTGGTTTGCCAAGTGACAATCCCTCAATTGATAACATTGTCATGGGAATTTTTTATATGAAACTTTCAATGTGCCCAAATATTGTGACATATTTCCAAGTGTCAAATTTTGATTGGATTGGTATTTGTTGGGCTTCCTAGTTTGCTTTGATCACATTATTACCATTAGATAGGGGTCCATGTGTCCTCAACCCATTACTTTTGACTATAAGGTGCCTTCCATGTGGCATCTAACTATCTAATATTTAGTGACTAATGTCTAGGTGTCATTTGATTGTGTAATCATAGTACTAAGATATTAAAACATTACACCTTATCTGTGGGGGTTATGGGGACATGACTAAGTGCCAAGTGGTATACTTTGATAGGGCCTCTTGGTTTCTAGACTTTAGAAGGTAACTGAAGCCTTGAAAGGCTATGAATGGGCACCACATGTCATGTTGTGATTGAGTTGTGACCCCTCCTTCAAATGGAATCCCATAATTGAATAAGAGGTGGTAGAATTTGATTGGATTGCTAGGTCACAAGACTCTCCTTCATGAAATTATAATTTTGTGTGGTAGGTTGCCATTGGGTTGATGGGTTGAAAACTTTTAAAAACTTTACTTGAAATTGAAATTTAATGATTTAGTACCAAGTGGAAGCTTTTGATTGGATCATTGGGTTATGGAAATTGTTAAAGTCTAAAAAGAATGTGAGAAAGTCTATAAAATTTATACAATTGAATGACCAATGAATGTGACACTACTGCACATCAATTGAGGTTGAGTTGGCATTGGTTTCTTACCAAATAAAGGTTTTAAATTTGTAAAACTATAAGATGAAAGAAAAAGGACAAGTCTAGAGTAGTAAACATGGAATATGAAATTTGACTTAACCCTTTATTTAAAACATTAAAAACAAGGTACGTCATAGTCTCCAACATGAATTTTGACATAGTTAAAGTTAGATGATGATCCAAAAAAGTTAATTAAATAATATTGGTCAAGTCCTAAGTATCATATCTTGGATATTTGAATGTCACTTCTCGTAAGAATACCTATAAACAGGATAGATCATTAGACATCTTAGCATATTATTTATCAATGAAATGTTTAAAAAAGTACTTCATTAATTATTTGTCATGGATTGACATGAATTTAAATATTTCAAGTCATATAAAGGGGGTTTAGTCATGTGATCCCAATGTTAAAGTATTTATTTGGGTGAATGACCCAAATTTTCTTATGGTCTGCATTTTCAATAAAAAAGGGTGTGTTGGTCTCAACATTATCTTATATTTATCTTGGCACTACTATTATGCTACCTAAATTTGAAACTAGATTATCATTTCAAATTCAAACTTGCATTATTCAAGTCAATACTTTTATTAATATAAGTATGTGGAGTCATTTTGTTTAAAATATACACATGTAAATGGTGTTTGTAATTTCCCTTTTCATATTATAAATTCATAGACTCTTACATCATCTATATTTGAAATTGTGTGTATGCTTTCCACACAAGATAATGATTTATGTGGTTCCATTTGATCAAATGAAATGAGATTTTCTTACTATCAATAAGAATTTTATTACTTTACCTTCTTTCCCTTATCTTTTTTCATTTTTTTATAAACTTGTTAGGCTACAGTTAGTATAGATTTTAATGTAATATGTTTATGCATGTCAGTCATGATTGAACATAATTTTCATTAATAGTTATACATTATTGAATATCTATTCATAAAAGAAATGGAAACATATTAAAATTAACCATGTTCATTTTATCTCAAAACCACAAAACATTTATTTCTTTTCCTTAGAAAATTATAAATGTATGTGCTTTTTATTGTTCTTCAAACATAATCAAACACCTAAATAAAAACTAGATAAACTTGCACTACCCTCTATTCTGTTAACATTTAAAGTCAAGTCTATGTTTTTGAATTGACAATCCCCTTAAATTGAAACATTTTCACATTGGACAACTAGGTTACATAGTAGGTCATTTCCCGGTAGCTATAAATCTTGAGGATTCCTTTGGTTCTCCTTTCAAAAGAATCTAGATGGGAGACCATCCCATCTATGTTGGTGTGCCAAATCACCCATCAACATAAACCATTGATGAAAATATTTCCTTAGATTTTTTGAATGCCAAATCCAAGGTAAAAATTGAAATATATAAGATGTTGAAATATGGTATAATTACCCTAGTAGAGGATATAAAATTTATTATCCCAATGGTAGTATGACATATGAAAATAGGTGAAATACATAATTTCATTTATTATCATGAGCTAAATAAGGTTTGATGACATGACCCATTCCCCACACTACTTATTAAATGAATATTAGAAAGTGTGGTAGGTAGGAAAATATATTCATTTAACCATGGTTTCTCTGGTTTCCATCAAGTTAGGATTACAACCAAAGACCTTCCGAAGACAATATTTACAACTAAATGGGGGTCATTCATATATATAGTGGTACGATTTGGGATAAAGAATTCACCAATAATATTTAACCTAATCATGGTAAACACATTTATTGAGTTTATCTATGATTTTTTAAAAGTATACTTAGATTATTCGATGGTGTATGGAATATTAAAATACCTTGTCTAGATATTAATATTAATGGTTTGATGGTGTAGATAACTTAACATTTCAGTAAACTTAAAGAAATGTGTTTTTAATACTCAATTTAGATCACTTTTAGGACATATTATTTATAATGAGGGACCAATGATAAACTTATTAAAAACAAAAATAAATTTAAATATTCCAACCCAAAAATTAGAAAAAAAATCATCAAAATTAAATTTATAATTAAATTTACTATCATACTAGCACCAACAATTTGAATGGATGAATAAGAAATAATTGCACCAACCATACACAAGGAATAAATCACAAGTATGATAAATAAACCTTGTAATATCATTATTATAAAAAAAATATGGTTGATACAATTATGAATGTAGTAAGAATATGTATGATCAAAATAAGAAAACTGTAAAGTTTTCATGATAAAATGAAGATTATCATTCCCTTCCTTTTAATTTTAATGTTTCAAGATTACAAAATAAATTTTTTACTGACATAATGAATGTAACAATCATAGATGACTAGAAATAGATATATGTTTTTAAAAAAATGATGAATTAAGGCAATAAAAAGTAATTTTTAAGAATAATAACAAAGTGTCAGTGTTGGGAAAATGCATCATTTCAATCTAAACCAAGAAAAGTAAAGAAAAAATATTTATAATATTTATTTTTCCTATAACATAAACTAATCCACATGCGTAGTTATTACATAATGATTATATAGTCTATTTAAACATCTAAACATGAATATTTTTTATATAAATGGTAGTAATAGGCTAATTGCAAAATTTTCAATGATGAAGAATATGTTTTTTCAATACAAAATCAAAACAATTTTTTTATTGCATTTAAATTTATTATAAAATATTAATCATGATTTTCGTAGTTTATATTTGTTCATTTAAATTTAAGAAGGCTAATTTATTTATATAATAATGACATGGTGAAAGCATTATTCATGATATAGAAACCTAATAAATTTTTCAAAGAATGTATTTCAAGAAAACAACATAGAGATGCATTTTCCTGTATAAAATTATAGAGAGAAATAGTTCCCATTAAAATTTTGAATTCATATTTGTTTGAGCCTATGGAAACACCCATCCATATAAATGACTAGTATTTTGTGATATTTATTGATGATTTCAATAGGGAAGAGTTGCAATTTTTTCATGAAACTAAATTCAATGGTATTTGGTAATTTTTAGTAGTTCAAATCATTATTGGAAAAAGGAAGTGGACAAACCTTGAAATTTTAAAGAATAGATAGAGGGGGAGATTATTTTCTAATAAGTTTATTATTTTTTTGTAAATCAAATGAAATTAAAAAAAAATAAAAACAAGGCATACATCATATTAAAATGGTGATCCAAAACATAAAATAGAAATATCAAAATAATAATGAGAATTATGTTGAAATCCAAAAAATTACTACATAAATGTTGTGTCGAAGAAGTAGCATATGCAGTATATTATCTAAAATATGTTTTTAAAAAGGTGCTCATAGTGTAATTTATCAAGAGGCATGGAGTAATTAAAATGCAAACATAACAAACCTAAGATTTTTCGGTTTCATAGCATGTGGACATATGCTTAAATAAAAATTAAAAAATTGGATGGAAAATGGGGAAAATACATTTTAAGGAGATATAGTGAGAAATCACATGTATATAAATAATAAAATAAAATCATCAAAAAATGTTTTAATTAGTAGAGGTGTTATTTTTTTTTAAAATGAAGCATTGAAATTAAGAAGAGAAGAAGAAAATGGTATTGAGATGGAGTCATATAAATGAAATGTGATAAATCTGCATTTCATATCCAACTAATCTAACACAATCAAAAACTAGGTTTTATCATCTACAATATCTCAAAATTCAAGAGGAAGGTAGTATCTTATGCCAAGTAGGAAAACAAGATTAATATAAATATATGATACAAAAATAAAAGAATAAAAAAATATGATTGTACTGTATTCTCTTGAGTTTGATCCAATATATTTTGAAGAAGCTATAAAAAAATAGAAAAATTTGTGATGCATGGATAAGGAGATTATATAAATCCGTAAAATTATTAAAAATAGATAATGTCATGATGCTTGGATGAGGAGATTATATAAATCCATAAAAATATAAACAGGGGAGTTAGTGAATAAAAAACTAGGTTTATACTTAAGACCAAATCAAACTAACCAAATCCAAGACCAAAACCATTTTATACACATGATGAGGTGTTACTCTACCCAAATTCCAAGTCAAACTAAAGTTACATGTTAGAACTTGGTCTTAATCACATTCTTTACTTGATTTAAACTACATCATTAGGTTGTCAAAATTGAACCAAAATCCTTGTCCTTTAAATTCCAATTTCCATTTCAAACCAACTCAAATTAAGTGTCAAATCTAAGCCAAATTCCAAGTATAATTGCCTATACCATTTCCAAGAGTAAATCCAATTCTAGTTTAATCATGCCAAATTCTAATGACAATTTAAATTATGCGATTCTTCCATCCAATTCCAAACCAAGATCAATTCAAATGCCAAATTTGAATTCTCATATAAACCAAGACCAAATCCAAACATGGTTGACTAGATCAACCCAAATCAAATCAAATTAGACATTTTCCAAAGTTCAAATTCCATTCAACCCTTCTTTAAAAATTTCAAATTCAATCAACTTTACAAATCCACTTGAGTTTAATTGAAGTCAAGTGATCAAAACCAAATGTCAGTCAGACATTGTCTAAAACCCATTCCTATTCCAAGGTCTTATATCAATTTTAGTCAAACCATGCCAAGCTCTGATTCAAGATAAACTTGTTCAAATCCTAGATCAAATTTTACAATCAAATTATATAGACTTTCAAACTGACATTCCAAGCCAAAAGAAAAATTTATGGAAACCTTTGATGTACCAATATTTGTGTACCCTTTTGGACACAAGTTTGATTCATTTACCTTTATGATTTAGATACTTACATGAAAAAATTTTGGTTGATCTAGTGCATTTGAAAAGTTGAATTGATAAACCCAGTCAAACATTCAATGCCTACCAAGGTCAATTTCAAAATCAAAATCCAAATTGGGTTAACTTTGACCAAGGTACCAATCAAAACCCAATCTATTTCTTCTTAAACCATATACCAAGTCTACCAAAGCCAAAATCTAGTTCATCTTAAACCCCATGCCAACTCAAAACCACTTCTTGTATTTCCATTTAATCTCCCACACATATTGGTTGGGAAAATGAAGTCATGGCACCTATCCTTTCTCTCATTTGAATTGTATGTATGCTAATATCACCATTTTTAGGGTACATAGAATATAAAACATATATACCAAGTATATTTTATGCTAATATTTCCCTTTTTTTGGCCAAACATATTCTAATATGTGCCAAGGTTGTAATTTTTGGGTCCATGCCTATTCTAATCTATGCCAAAACTACCCTTTTTTGGTCCAAGCCCATTCTAATTTATGCCAATCCACAATTTTAGGGGTCAAAACATTCCAATATATACTAATAACATTGTGTTTAATGGGCAATCCAATTCTAATAAATTTCAAGACCACCCCATTTGGGCCCATTCTAATTGAATGCATGTTTGCCCTCTTTGGGGACAATTTATTCTATCCAATCCTCCCCTATGTTTTATTTATTGGGGCATTTATCTAAAGTTAATATGAGTCATGGTGCCTCATGATCCTAAACCTATTATAGCATGGATAGTCCTACATTATAAATAATATATGAAATCACTTAGCTTAGTCAACAAATAGAATACTTTACATCTATTTTGGATACTTCAGCGATTAATCCAAAATCCAAGCTAGTCTTATAGCTGAAACAAATCCAACATACCATTTTCCATCAACATCACATACTAAATATGTCATCTAGTATAGACTATGAACAAGAATAATTTGATCAACAATTATTTGATAAAAATATATGAAAACATTCTCAAAGTGTTAGATATGGGTGCTAAATTTCTAGCTAAATTTCTAGTAGAGAAATTAAGCTATTTGACTAGATATTTTAAAGAAACACCACAATGAAGCTAATGGCATAGACCTATTATGCCATTGCCTAGATGAGGACACTTATTTATTAACAAGCCCAGTGTGTATAAGTTTGATAACTAATCATTTGAGAAATATCATGATCCCCTTCCCAAATGTGATTAGATGTATCCACTTATAAATCAAGATCAAGATAGTCAAAGCATTATCAACATTTTTATCAAATCACCCATCTTTGACCAAAACTAAACCATCTTGGGAAAGCCAATTATTCATTCATTTCTAAGGAATTGGATTCAAATGAGTTTAAAACTGAAAAAATCTATGTAAAATGATTAAATTGAGAGGGACAAAACAAGTTTAGTTGTTTAAAGGTATTCATAACAACTTGAAATTGACTGCAATGAAATATTTTCACTTGTATCAAGATTAAACACTATTAGAGAAATATTAGAAATAGTAGCCTAATATAAATGGAAATTTTATCAAATTTTTATGATATCATATTTTTAAAATAGCATGTTTGATAAAGATCTTTTATTTTGTGGATCCAACTAGAAATTAGATTTATGGTCAATAAAAAAAATTATATGTTGAATAAAGCTTTTAATGAACTCAAGCAAGCACCTAGATATTTATGTAGTAGAATAAATTCATATATTTTAATCAAATGTTTCAAAAAGAGAACCAAACCCACCCTCTTCATCAAGGTGAACAAACAAGGTGAAATTTAAATTTATTCCTTGTATGTATATAATTCAAATTTAATGGAAAAAAATGTTAAATGACAAGTTAAGATTAGTAATGAAGACATAATTTTAGATGATAGTTATAGAACCAATGAAAAATGTTTTTGTATAAAGGTTAAGAAAATGAATGATTAAATATTTATATCTCAAAAAAAAATGTAAATGATTTATTGAAGATATATATAATATGGAATAGTAAACCAACATGTACACAAATTTTAATAGGGAAAACAAAAATCTAAGATAATTGAATCATCAAAGTAATTCAAAAAAATTATAAAATTTATAAGTTGGATGTATTTGATAGATATGAAAAAATTATATAATATATGTAGTGTGTTTAATCTCTAGGTTCATGGAAACATAAAAAGAGACTCACACACAAGAAGGAAAATGAAACATGAGATATGTTAATGACACTATAATTGTGACTTTTTATATATTACATCTATAGGCAATGACTGATCATGAATCATTCATGATAGAAAGATCACTTCATGATATAATTTTTAGTTTTGTCTAGGATAAGTATCATGGGATTCAAATGAAAAACACATTGTATCAATATGTAAAATTGATTCGAAGTAATAGTTATAACTTGAAGTATATGCCAAAAAATTTGGATGAGGATAGTATTATCTAACTTTAATTGAAATTAGAATGGAAAAATACAAAATAATTATGATAATAATTACGTCATAATTTTTTCAAAACATATAGTTTCCATAAAGGAGTAAGCACATTGATATAAAGTATCATTTTATAATATAATTATATGGAAATGGTGAAATCAATTTAGAGTTTTGTAGGTTAAAGGATTGATTTGAAGAAATTTTTACAAATCCTTTGTCAAAAGATGATTTTGAATGACGAAAATAAAATTTGAGAGTCATTGATATTAGAATTCAAGATTAAGATAATGTGTTGGAATGATAAGATTGACCAACACCAAATGTAACATGAATAATTTTTATTTATTATGTATAAAAAATAATTATAAATTCAGTGAATAGATGTGAAATAAATTAATATTTTAACAATACATACCATATTTTATATTTTTATAGAAGCTATTGAATTATCTAGAATTGTGAATTGGTTTATAGGTATATAGAATAAGATTCCATAACTTTATGAAAATATATATACAGTATGTATGATTTTTTTTATTTTTTAGTATAAATAATCAATAAATTAAAAGATCAGAGAAATTGAAATAAAAATAAAAGGAGTGTGTAGCAACATTCTATAAATATAATTTAAATTATTGTGTTTTATGTGTTGTGAGCAGTATGTTCTTGTTGGAAAACACAAAATATTTCTTTATAGATTATAAATAAAGCACACATAAAGTTTTATCAACAGAGAAGTATTCATAGTTATTAGTTTTTCCCATTACTAGTTTGTCCTTGCTACTTCATTTAGGTAATTCTACAATACTCTCAATGAATCTATCCATAAGCTTACTTTTTATAATATTATGTACACAATATTTTAGGATTATATAGAACCTCAGTCTTGTACACTTGGCAAACTCAGACCTTGTTTGTTTCTTTCAATTCTATATCTTTCTCATTTTCATAAGTCTCACATTTCCTCTATCTTTATGACCCTTGGCATATATCTCTTAGTTTTACCAATCTTATGTTGATGACCTAGGACTTCTATCTTGCCAAAAATGATTAGCATGTACTTATCTTCCATCTCTATAAATTCATAACATGTGCATGCTTTCATAATCCCTATACACTAACATTTAGAATAAATAGTAACATCAACATTAATATCCTATCCTGATGACATTATCCAGTGCCTTAGAGTCATCAAATTTGTAAATGAATCATATCCTAATGGTCATCCCAAGTGATTTAATTCAATTTATTATTCAAAAGGGATTGATATAATAAAAATATTAACCATCATTCATTCCTCACCTATCATTCAGATAAAAGAACATTCAATTAAAATAATCTCCCTATCTATTCTTATTTTTGTAGTAGACATAGGGACTACACATCTATAGGTCTAAATTACTAAAGGAGCAGCTGAAGAGTTTGATTTTCCAAGTTACAAGCTAATGAAACAATGCAATTGCATGGACTTAATCATGGTCGATTTATTCATTTTCTTTCGTTTCATGGTTTTAATTATAAAAACATTATTTTATGATAACCCTATCTATATTTTTTCATTATTAACATTGATATCATCATGATACAAGGTATGAGATCCTTCATCAGTTTGAGACATCTTAGATGATTGGAGGTGAAAGTCAATATGTTCATTAGGTGAACCTCCTTATAAAGTATGTTCTTATTTAATATGTTCTTATTGAATATGTTACAGCTAAATACATCTAGAGGGGACACATGGTATGCATTTAAACCTTTATTCCATAAAACTACTATTGATACATCTATCATGGACTTACCCATAGTTTCAATATAATTACTAGTTTAAATACCTATTACTACTCAAAACATGATTTTAACCTCTTTGGTGACTACCCAAATTAATTATCTAATTATAATGGGCCTATAGTTCAATCATTCCTTTAATCTATAAAGATGTTGGAGGACAAGATTAAAAACACTTTAAAAAATGCTTTAAAATCACCTCATATTGTCAACTCACAAGATGTATTACATAACCACCTTGCATTTGAGATCTATTTGAACTCTTTGCCAACGGGATTTGTTGTACTTATTTTCACATTTTATGATGGCAAGGGTGATCTTGAATGACATATTTGAACCTTTTATGTGGCATGCCTTGATTATGATTCCAGTGGTAAACTTTTGACCAAATTATTTTTAAGAAGCCTCAAGGACTATGCTTTTAGTTGGTTCTACAATTTAACTCTCCAGTCTATAAAAGCATTCAAACCTCTTGAAAACCATTTTTTATCACATTTTTTAATTTATATTTTCAAAAATATTTTCTATGCTAAAATTTTAAAAATTAAACAAGGAACAAATGAACATATCAATGAATATGTCTTGAGATATAAGACAATGCTAGCCAAAATGACCAGTCTTATGGCAAATAGTTGAAATATATATTTAAGAAAAGTTTTCTTGCTCCTTTACATGAGTCTATTATTTTTAATAAGTTTAAATATTTTATTAACTTATGCCATGTTGTATGGGACCATAAAATGAATCTTATGTCATTGAATAAGCTTAAGTATGTAGGAACCACACCATATGCATCTACATCTAGTACAAAATTCACAATTAAACTAAGTTATAAGATAAAACATCTTAACACTAAAAATTTAATAACCACCATGGTTAACACATTTTCACAACAAGGTAATTGATTGGTCCTATCCAGTATATCAAGGAGACAATTTAGATGTTTACCTAAGTCCTTAGCTTCATTACTTCTATGTTTACTAGAGTGTCAGCTTATATCTCTCCCTCATCCTATCAAGGTTGATATGAGTCAACCTCTACCCAGAGGATATGATGTGAATACTTATTATGATTATCATTAAGGACCAAGGTATTATAAAATCAAATTATTTACTTTGAAGCAAAATAAATAGGATCTTATCGATGACCAAAAGATTAAATTTTAGGAAATTATAAAGGATTCAATCTCACAACTTAATAATCACCATAAAATAGAATATTTAACAATCCTTTGCAAGACTATTATAGTAAGGGACTAGAAGTGAAAATGGCATATAATAGACATCCTCTTATATCACATTATGGTCACCCACTAGATGGGATTATTCATAATTACATGTGACATATACCTTTTATGGTTCAAACAAATTTTTCCTTTGATGACAGTGAAATTAAAGATTATGACTATGATATTCATTTTTTATTAATTCTATCATACATTGACAAATAATCTATACACAATATTATGGTTAATAATGTTACAAGAAAAAATGTTTGCTCCGTGACATTAATTACACAATTAGGTTATACTTATCTTGATTTACACTCCTATATAAATCATTTTTTGCATTCAATAAGACCTCCTCAAAGGTTATTGGTGAGATTGACTTACTTTTATATGTTAGTCATTCACATGTGGTTACTACCATCTCAATTATCCCTTTCACATGCATCTTTGATATGTTATTGGGAAGACCTTTGATACACACTCTTAGATTAGTACCTTCGATGGTACATGGGTGTGCTTAATGTATTCCTTCCATTTGGGCAATTATAGTTTGCATAATTCCATATGAGCATCCTCTTAAACAAAATAAACTTATACCGATAAAACTAGCTATCAAGGCTACTAAGGTTAATTCAATATAAAAGGGTAAACAATAGGAAATCCCTTTTACTATGAGGCTAGTACATGAGATGCCATAACATTAGAGATAAATGGTGGATTCCATGGAATCCACATCTTATATTACACACCATGTTCATATATCTAAAGCACCTTAAAATGTACATATCACTGCTATGCCAAAGAAACCATAAAGCACTAAATGATGGGTTCCAAGAACCCATAATATTTTTAATCCTACTATTTCTTCAAGACCACATAGTCCTATTATACATACACAAAACACCATAAACACCATAGTGTTAGATATTACACATATACATGCTATTTGATAGCATAGCTGGGGTGTAACACCAAATTCATAATGGGTAGATATCTATGAAAATATATTGGATGGCATCATATGATGAACTTTCCTCTTCAAAAATTCCTAAAATACCAAAAAAGGAAAAAAAAAACATTTAAAAATACAAAAAAAAAAATTGGTACTTACATGTGATATTGTCTCCTTGACATCTATGTGTTAGTTCCATGTTGATGGATGGCATATTCAGTTAATAATACATAGACATATGTGGCATACTTATACTTAAGTGTGACACAGACATACACATATACATGATATGTTCCTATTTAAAATGTTGGCATTTTTATTTACTCATGTCATATAGACATTAGATGCATTCACTTCTCTGATCTTAATACAAACATGCTATATGATTTGATGATCACTATAAATTATCACATTTGATATTACATATGTAAGTACACATGCCTTTTCTCCATTATTATATCTTACATAGGGTACTTGATATGCTATACACTTGACATTTTTTCCTAACACATTGGATATGTGGGATATTATGAGATGTTTATGTTAGTTTATTATGCTTTAATTTATGCACTTCCTTGATTGTGTTGCTTATGATTTACTTTATGCACTTCTTTGATTATCTTCCCTTGCTATTATATTCCTTATTTTATTATTTATATATTATCTTTTACTTATGAACCTTGTTCCTATGTATGTTTTCATTGACATTTACAAAACTCAACCTTTTATGTATATTTGACTACATCATGTCCCTTAGATTATGTAATATTTGAATGTGCCCCTTATTTGTTGTCTCCTTAAACCATTGAATTTTTAATTGTTTTAGCATGCTCTTGTGTGTGTGCTTGATTTGCTTATTTGGATTATATTTTTATTATCTATATGTTTCCATGATCTTTTCATGTAGATTAGGCACACATGTGATCAAATTGATTATATGTGCTTCAATGATATATTACCTAAACATGTTCCCTCTATATTTTACATGGTTACATTCATAGATTATATAGTTATCTCATAATTTTGAGGAGAGGTAACTACAAGTTCTTATTTTTCCCTCATATCAAATGTGGGAAATATTAGGGGGCTCATGTCATTTAGGCATGGTTTCCACACATCCAAAGTTTCCATACTCAGTGGGGGAATGCTTTTGAAGCATGTTCTCTACACTCATTCATAACATGCTACTTATACATGGGGGCATATCATATGGGCATGAATTCTACACATTCATTTTTTTAGATTTAGTGGGGGCATGCTTTTGAAACATGTTATCCATGCCTATTCATTATTCAACATCTCTAATTTATAGTGGGAGAATGTTTTGGAAACATGCCCTCGACATTGATACTTAGATCAGTTTTAATAGTGATCCATATATAATGGGGGAATGTTTTGGAATCATGTTCTCCACATTTACACATTTATTTGAATTGGCCAAAGAACACAATTATGTTATTTAGATTCATAATTATGGTAAAATTAAATACATTGGTACTATTTTTATACACAATTTTAACATGAAACATATCTAAGTTTCATATAATATGCAACATGTGTTAATATTGAAAAACCAAAATCAATTTCAATTTCCAAAACTCTTTTAAGGACTATTACCACATGATAGATGTTTTTGTACTGATACTCCATGGAATTTTATGGAATTTATTAAGACAATATACTGTCTTAGTTGGTTCAAATTTTAGTATTAATGAAGTGATTAAATCACTCAATATTCAAAAGTTTTAGGTTGGAGTTGATCATTTGGACTCATTAGGTTATAATTATCATTGATTTTCATGATTTAGCTAATCTCAACTACTATGTGGTAGCTCACCTTTTGATCTAAATTTAGGGGCACATGCCTTCTAATATATAACAACCCCACTTGGTTATAAATAGAAATACCTAATTATTTTTAATTTAAAACATATACCAAATATATATTACAACATTATAATCTATAGAGACCATAAAAAATACACAAGGTGATAATAGCAACAACCATAATACATCACATAATACTAATTTCTAATATCATGAGAGTACACATCATAATGAAAATACAAAAAGTAATTAAATTAACTCAAATACATCTAAAACAAGTATAAAATGACCACTATTATTGTAAAATAAAAAGTAATTACAACTCTTCGTGACAATACTCAATGATAAATATATTACAATACAATGCACCTATAGATACATGGCTCCTCAGAGCATGAGTTACATGGACTCTCTAGTATCTATGGAAATCTAAAGTGTCATCTCAATATTAGTAATATTGTGAGGGAGAAAATTATCTAAGTGATTTTACACACCAACCATGGATAAACCATCCCCCACACAATCTCCCATCAGGGAATGATTCTCCCTTCACAGATGAGTAGACAGTGCCAGTGTGAAAATCCAAAGAGACTAGTAAGTACCCATGTTTTGTATGATTCTAAACTAAACATGCAATGTATCATATAAATACATTATATTTTAAGATATCACACAAACATGTGAATAATACTCATGAAATGGTAATGTCTCACTAAACATAGTCTAGGCCAAACTTTTACAAATAATAAATAATAATGATCTAGATCAATCAAATTCATGCACACCACTTGATTGGATTGCCTTCATCTGTCATTGTGATACTAGTAAGATAGTGAAGTCCATCTCACTCCTTACTCCATATCGATAATGTAAATTTTTCAAATATAGTACAACCATAAGTTTAATTTATCTTATATCTTATTTTCAAACACAACATATAACATTTCAAACATAGGATTAATTAAAACATACATTTATTCTATCAAATGTATGAATGAATCTTACATTATTTTATATCCCATATTATAAATAATGAATACATTTTATACCATCCATATAAATACACATTTAACTATAGATTTTCACTACCATAATAGTTTACAAACTTACTACACCTTATGCTAACCCATATTATCATAGTCTAGTATTTTAAGACACAACTACTAGCTTTCCACAGTAAATCATATAAGTAATCTTAATAAATTGAAACATAATCTACTATTTAAGAATTTAGAATCAAAAAATCAAGTCACAATTACCACAAGACATAATAATATACAAATTTAGAAAATTTTATAATTACAAGGATGTATGCCTGCATACCCAAGTCCTACTAAATGTCTCAAAACACATTACTCATAGTGATAACTAGTCACACATGCACTTAGTTAAACAAATCTAGGTATGATTCTCATTATAAAAATTATAGTATGTACCATCCAGGAATAACATATGTTAATGTTGTAATACTCTTTGATATACCATACTATCATATCTTCTCAAATACAAAAAAAACACATAATCAAACTTACAATTTTAGGAGTCAAGAAACACACATACATGTATCAATCAGACAAGTGCAGGGTTATACCACCCATGTATACCCTAACTTAAAATTGCATGCTAATAACATACCACATAAACATGCATCATGATGCACCATTATATGATATAAATAACCAAACATATATATATATATATATATATATATATATATATATATATATATATATATATAATCAATCTCATAACATATACTATGCTCAAGTATTCAATATAAAATACATACAATAATAGTCAATCAATCATGTGTAGATAAATAAAGGACTCATAAACTTGTTATAACATTCATTAGAGCACCTCAACCAATTTTCTAAGAGACTATTTTAATATTATTATAGATTTAGACTCACAAACACCTAATGATTAGATAAAATAATACTTCTATCTACAACTAAGGATTATAACCAAACATAGCCATTTTCATTAAGTACTTGTGCTATAACCTTGAATCTATGAACATTTAATATATGAATTAAGTACTACAATCAATAGTTCTTAGACTCAAATCCACCATATAAGTCATACATAAGGTTCTTTAAAGTGTTTAAGCTCTACATTAGTGTATGTATTTTATCTGAATATATATTGCCATAAGTTTGACTTTGTCAACCAATTTTCCCAACACTATTGAGCTTAAAATACTTAACTTCATCTCTATGGGTTCAAATCAGAACTAGAATATAGACTTAAATTATGCAAAACCTACATATATGCATACTTTCAAAAATTGTAATGTTAATCTATACCCATATGATCTATATGGTAACTGTTGACCATTTTGGCCCTACAGGCCAAAATTGGTCCCCTTCTTCCCTTGATATTAAGAGCCAGTCAATTTCGGGTTACACAAGCTCATCGAGCTTAGGTTCAAGCAGTTTCAGGTTCAACGTGCTAGTTCAATACCTAGTTTAATCACTTGGTTCAATTATCCTTGGTTCATTTTAGTTGGTTCAACGCCTAGTTCAAACATATAGTTTAATCGACCTGAGTGCAATCGATGGGTTCATCATTTGGTTCAACCACTAGGATCATCATCCTTGGTTTATCAATCAGTTCATCAGCACGCAGTGTTGAACCATTGAACCAATTCAACAGACTGGTTCAACACATTGGTTTAATGCGTCAGTTTAATCTTTTAGTTCAACACTTGGTTCAATGGATTGGTTCAAGCAAAAATTTTAAAGGATTAGTTTAATAGGCTTGGCATGTAGCGTTGAACCATTGAACCAGTTCAATGAGTGGTTCAAGTGAATGGTTCAAAGGCTTGGTTCAAAGGGCTCGGCGTGCAGTGTTGAACCATTGAACCATTGAATCATTTTTGGTTCAACGGGTTGGTTCAATAGCTTGGTTCAAGGGTGCATCCCAAAGTTGAAGGGTAGGTGCCCTTGCAGAGGGCAGTCCTGAGTCTAAATGCCCTTATAGAGGGAAAGGAACATTTTGAGGTAGCTGAAGGATTTAAAAGATGCAAAAAGACTTAAGGATGAATTCTTTTAGACTTTTGTCTGAAGGAATTCCTTCGAAAAAAAAGTTTGAAGAAATTTGGGGAGGCCGCAGGAAAAGCTTGAAGAAAAAACCTCACGCGAAAAGCCCACAAAAAAGACCCAACAGATTTTTCCAAGGATAGTGATGTCCCAAAAGCCATCAATTTTAAGGAGATGGACTAGCCATTGGGTATTCAATTTCAAGGTGATGGCTGCACAAATGTCAAATTTAACAATGTAAAATAGTCATTTTATTTTGAATTACCTGAGCACCAACTAGGAAAAGAGCCAAAGGAATGCAACAACCTACCAGATGATCACCCCTGAGGGCTGAAGGAGCAAAAAGAGACAAAACCAAGATAAGACAAGTGCAAGAAAAGATAGAGAGTCCAAGTGGCAAAGAGGAGGTGAGTTATTTCTAGATGAGTGACATGGCTTATTTTCTCTAGTTGGCATTTATGAGGGGGAAAACCATATTTTGTTTATAGAAAAGAGGTGTGGCCATGTTATTACATTAATTCTTGAATGCCAAAGTAAATTTAGGCAATTTTATAGCATGGTTCTAGTAGGCCTCTTCTAGAAGAATGACATCAGTAATAGTGACTTTCCTCTTTCTAATGTTTTCAGTGCACAGGGGCTAGCTCATCAAAGGGCACCAAAATGGCCTCTTGCTTCCTCTATATATTGTAAAAAATCTCATTTGATAAGGATCCACTATTTTGGCCTTAAGGCAAACTCTTCCCAAAATCTCTCAAGTTTGTAAGGCAGAGCTCTGCCAGTTTTTTACCTTGAACCAGAACATAGCTTTTTTACCTCTATCTGTACTTGCACTTTAAATTATATGTCTATTTTATTATTTTGTGTTAATCCATTATCTTTCATGCTTTCATAGATCGATCACAGCATGTCCAGTGCATTGTGAAGTCTCCTTTCTGCAGGTCTGCTAGAAGTGTCTATAGGGGAATGTAGGTGCTTGTGAAATGGCTGCCATAAGTGTGTCTGAGGATGACTCTGGTGGTTTCTTCCTCCCTATATTTCCACAAACCCTTAGCTAAATGTTTTATAAGAGCTTCTCACTTCAGATGAAGTGCATGGGCACTTCTTTTGGTAAAAAGTGTATATTCGGGCTGGGTGGGTCATCACTTTTCTGGTGTATCACCTTTTAACTTTTAGGCTTAGGTTATATTTTCAGCATCTCTCTCTCCCTTTTCATCCCCCTTTTTTCATTTTTAGTTTTTAGCAGTAGGAGAAACTAGGGCCTAGAAGATACATCAGGGGGAGCTAGCCCTTATCTAGAGACTCTCCCCTCCAGCTTCACCGGTCCCATAGGCGAGAGGAGAGTTTTCATTGTTGCATGTGGAAAGGCAAGAGCTCAGCCTCCTACCTTCGGTGCAATCCACTCCATCAACAGTAACATTAAAATAGATTAATTATTATCACCACTATCTATACTAGTATCAGTGACATCATTAATACTCTTACAATGGAGTCAAGCATCAACATCATTATACTCCAATATAAAAGTCAATATATGAATATACAACATATTCAATTAATTAACATATATTGTGATATTATATCCAGTACTTTCAATAGATGGAAAAAATAGTGATAATAATATGAAATATATGATATTAAATAACATATACTGCAATGATCCAAAATTAACATGTTTTGTGACAAAACCACAAGTAACTTGTTATGCTACCAAAATATAACAATGGGTCTTATATTCAATATTAATGATAAAACATATGGGAAATATATACTATGTGAGTGAGTATCTACCTACCCCTCACAACTATAGTTTTATTTGGAAATATATAAAAGATAATTCCATAAATAAAATTGTGGTTCTATCATCCAAATGCCCTATATATCGAGATTGCACATATGATCAACCAAGTCATATATTATCTCAAATTTTATGTTACCATATATATCGTATCTATTTTTTATCCATTTTAACTAAAAAATAAATGGTTCAAGGTGCTGGACAACTTAAACACGGAAAACCATAATTTAATTATAAATATTTATATATATATATATATATATATATATATATTATCACTAATGTTTAGTTACCATTTGTTTATTTATTGTGACTATATTCCTTAGAGGTTGTCCAATCTTGATTTGGGGTGTTTAGATAGCTGGAAGTTCCAATCAGGGCATGACATGGTCAAACATAGCTATATACTATCAATAGAAGAGATAGAGTGTTGTTAATAAAAATAAAAATGAAGGCATGGAAGGGATGCAATGATTTAAATCAATTATAATTTCACATTTTAATATAAACTAAACATATTTAAATTCAAAAAGTATATGCTAGTAGTATATAAATAAACTAGAATTGTGTGTATACTTAAATGATGGAAACACATATTTATGAACAATTAATCCATCAGATTTATGCATGTTTATAAATGTTAATTTATGACTATACATTCCGTAAATTCCATGTTTTCATTACCATTCATTGGATTATAAATTCTAGTGATTTATACTAGGAATTATATACTCAAGGATATTTGTATATTATTAATTGAAGTTTTTATATTCTTATTAAATTTATTCTAATAATATAACTCATAAAATAAATTGGTAAGTTTATGCACATTTTTACTATTGACCAAATTTGATCCTATAGGTCAACCTAGGACCCCTATAGGTAAAAACTTGATTTTTTAGGTGTTTTAAGGGTTTAATATTTTATCATGGGGTATGCTATAGTCCATTTGATGTAATTTGATGCTACATTATCCTTGGTATTTCTAATTTTCAATGTTTATGTCACTTTGATCATTTTGGGGGGTCAAAATAGAGCATTAAATGACTTCTATGGCCTCCTTAGGAGATGTGAAGGTTTAAAAATATGATGTCATGCCCCATATGTGCTCATATGTCTTAATCAACTATTTTTAACTAAAAGGTGGAAAGTCATTCAAAATAAAACGTAGATTTATTATAAAAAAAGAGAATTTAATGAGGTGTATGAAATTATATAGACTCTTAGAGTTGATGACATTTAAGGAGTGTCCCTTGGTCTTTCATACACTTGCTTCAGTGATTAGAGTGATCATAAGCTTCAAGAAATGAATAAAATTAATTCTCTCTTCTTCCACTAGGATTGAAAAGAAATAATGGCCTTTATTTTTATACTTGGTATGGCCAATAAGGGAGGTTTCAGACAAATTACTGTTGGGGTGTTCTATGAACCATTCTCATGAAGCTAGCCTATCCAATTTGTTTGCTAATCTATGCACCCTAGAGTTTTTGCTTTGGTTTGGAGAAATCCATACAATAAAATTACTAATATTGATTCTATAGGTCTTTTAATTATCTCTCACATGTTCCCCATCCTTTGCTTCAATTTTGGAGTTGATTTGATGATCCAATCATCTCAAATTTTTAGACTGGTCCCATTTTGTGTAGTAGGCAAGTTTCCACCAATTGCAATGTTTTCATGTCTTGGTAATGGTGTTAAATTATGGTGATGTTTTGTATTCATGTTTCAATTTTTTTTTCCTTTCATTTTTGACTCATTTTCTAATCAATTCTGTATGAGGTTTTAGTCACAAACACCATACAATCAGTTTACCCTATGAGTATCATACACAATCAGCTAGGTGCCATGAAAGAAGATTGTAACATTGAAAATGAGGTATGAAAGATTTACTAAATATTTGAAAGATCCTAAGGTTTAATTTAAACATCATGAGATAATATCAAAAGACTATAAAGGTATTTTATTTGAATGCATGTACCTTTCTACCCACTACCTACTTATATGCAACTTAGGGTACACATATAAGTTACCTAATGGAGAATGTCAAGTTTGAAGGAGATATTTGAGCTAAATAGGGCATTTGATCATGCAAGGAGTCTATTTTTAATCTTTGATTAATCCAAAAACTCTTTTGGATCTCACAAACCATATCTTCTACCAACTCAATCACCCCACTACCTTTATAGTGTAATGTCTACTTACAGGTGGCCTTAGTAGAGGGATGAAATGTCATATGGAGTATTAAGGCACATAATGTAACTCATATTAAAGTTATAACATGTTGAAGAGGTTTTAACATACATATTTATAGATATTGAATACTAGGAAAATTTTGGAGTCACTTCCAAAATTATAATGATTGTGTTCAAAGATCATTATCCCTAAAACATCATAATAGAGAACCTAGCCCTGTTAGAGACATATTAAGACAATGCCATGTTGAGTTTTGATCATTCCTAGTGTAGTAATTCTATATCCATATCATAGGAGGGAAAATTTACAAAATATATAAGGTATATGATTGATGTAAGGTGGCTATTAGAAAACCCAAAGTTTTACTTTTATGCACTGAATTCAGTCAATGTCATCTACAAGTTTTGAGCTCCAAATAAACCCCTTCACTCAAGATTGCAATCCTAAGCCATGATTTTAAAATAAAATGGTTATAATTCATATAAAATATATTTAATGGTTTAATTATCATATAAATAGGTTAAAATATTGTATTTTTAATCTCATATGCACCTACAAGACCCCACATAGTTAGTTGTAGCTAACTGTGATGTGAAAAGAGCCAATGAATTGGGGTTTTTTTTATGTTATCTAACATATAAAACATGTGTATGGGTATAAATAACTAATATATTATCTTGGAAAGTATCAAAGAATATAATTAAATGTTTTTAAAGTCTAATCCATATAAAATCACATTTACGTGTCCCCTCTAAGGCTGGGAAACATAGTCAACAAAAAATAGACTTATGAATGGTCTTGATAGTAGTCCAACCTCAAGGTGTAAGATGAATGAAACATATATGAAATGAGTTTTTTAAATATTCAATGAAATATAAAACACTTGGTACCAGCATCTTAAGCACACAATCATTTCTTATAGGCTCACTTTTCCTGAGTAGGTAGGGTTAACTTATCACTTAGGCCTAACTGAGTAAGGGCATAGTTAAAGGTGAAAGAATGGTTAATAAAGGTTTATAAGAATAATTAAAACATATAAAATTATATTTACCACATTTTTACACCCTTATGATGTGGAAACATGGAAGGATCTCTGAAACACATCATACAATCAATTTCTTAAACCCTGCATACAGTCCACTCCACATAGTCTATTTTAGTTTTTAATGATTTTAGAGTGTATAATAATATGAAAAAGGGATTAAATTTTATGGATGATGTATTTAAAACCTATATAAGTCCCTCAAATAATTATGTATTTTGATAAAATAGGGGAAGTTTCCTCTATTTTGTCTTAGATAGAGGGCACTCCCCTTGTACACAAACCCTATAGTTTTGGAAAGAATGGTAAAAAGGATAGAACAGAGGCTATAGATACCATTATATAATGTGTGTGTATTTGAAACACATATATTTAAACATGAAAAACATCTCACATATGGAATAATCCTTATAGGAAGGTCTAAACCCTCAAAGGTGTAGATAGGCTTACTAGGTAGAGTTTAGGCCTAAAGTCCAAATAAAAGGTCATTAAATTATAGCATGAGAGGAGAATTAAAACCTATTTTATAATGTCTATAAGGTCATTTAATATGTTTAAAATCCTCCAAATTTCATATACATAACAAGGAATCCATTTTTGGGTTTTGAGATAGCCCAAGCCTGTAGGAAATGGAGAAACAAGCTCGATAGGCTATGTTGAAATGCTCATATCTCCCTTGGAACTTTTCATGAAGATATAAGGATTTTAATGAGTTTTATATATTTATTTAATATTGATAGTGTATTTTTTTTAATTCTAATTTCCAACCTTCATGAACAAAGATTAAGAGTAGAATGAGGCTAAAACCTTACCAAACCTTGCATAATAATCTGATGTGGAAAATAAGAGAGATAATGCATAAAAATGGAATATTTTTCCCAAAAAAAAAACCATATGTTGTATAATACTTAGTCAAGATCCATACCATTAGGATTAGTTGTATGGAATCCATATAGATAGGGTGAAAATTTTATTTTCTTGACTATTTTGTGCATTGTGAAGGTTCTTAGAGGTTTCAAGAGATGAAATAAACTTTTTGAGGGAGATAGAGACTTAAGAAAGCTCCTATTTTTCATTTAATACTTCATCAAAACTCCTATGTTTTCCTACCAAAACTCTCATCTTAGCTAAGGAAATCTGGCATAGTGAACATGGTAGTTAGAAGGGTGGAAAGTTCCAAGTAAACTAATTATAATGTGTGATTGGTACCTATAACGACATTGATGGTCTTAAAAAGTGTCATACAATACCTTATATGAATTTTCATGGGAAACTGATTCCTTTTTGGAGGCCAAGTTTGAGGGGTGTGTGAAAGAAGATCTTCCTTTGAGTGGAGGCAATGATGGCTCACTTCTAGAATATTTTAGATGACTAGGAATGCAACCAATGAATAGAGAAGCATGTATGAAACCCTTATCTCTTATTAAAATAATTAGACCTATCCCTAGTTAGTTTTGAGATGTTCAAATAGGGGTGAATGATGAAGGAATTTTATTTATGCAAAATGAGAACTCCTATGCCATGTTTCAAGAGTTTCATGACTTGAGATGACACTGGTGCTTCCTAAATTTACATGATCAGTTTAAAATTACATTATCATGCAAAGTAACTCATTTTCATATCTTTAAAATTATCCTTGTGACCTTTGGACTGATCTTTTCTCTTCTCTCTCAAGTTTTATAAGAACTAGCTATTTTGGCCTTTGTAATTATGTTCCACCTGAGTATGGTGAATCCCTACTCATTTTCATACCATTAGATCAATAAATACTATTTATTTTACCTCTTATATTATTTTTTATATTGTATTTAATTGAATTATGGATCTTTCTTAGTAATGACTATGGTTTCCTTAGCATTGTTGTCTCATTCTCTCACCTATTTGTAGCTTTTTCTTGTAGGTCATGTGAAGTGTCAAGGTTGAGTGAGTTATAATATTTAATAATGTCATTATAGACCTATTTTATAGTCCACCTAGCCTAAATTTTCATCATAACCTCATAATTAGATATTGATGTGAGAAGATTCAAATTAGAGAAGTGTATGTCTAGTTAGTCCCTTGTTCTCATGTGTAACATGTAGCTGATTGGTAGTCATCAAATAATTTGGTGTATCACCTCTTTTAATATAGTTTTATTTCAGTTATCTCTTCCTTTTTCATCACAATCATAGGTGTATTAGTGATCTACAAGTGGTACATCAAGGGAGCTAGCTCTATCTAGAGATTCACCTCATTCATAGGCTACCCATAACCTAGAGGTGATTCAATTGTGTCACTTGGATGAGGAAAGATAAAAGATATCCTCAAAGGGTTAAAATCCAAGTGTAAATAGATATATAAGAATATCACACATGGTGATTTCACTTACTATGCCTAGTGACTCAGCAAAATAATACAGTGACTCAGTAAAATAATATAAAAAATTTGATCTCCTTTTTGGATTGTGTGTGTGTGTGTGTGTGTGTGTGTGTGTGTGTGTGTGTGTGTGTGTGTGTGTGTGTGTGTGTGTGTGAGGATATGTATTTGATAATTTAAAGATAGGGATACTATTTATTTTTGTGTACCACAAATGTTGACTGCTATTTTGAGACCTAAGCTCTATATGTGAGAGGAAAAGTATTCATTTTTATATGTATTATAGGTATTTACAAATACAATCTATACTTAAATTTATATATGATTTTGGGTGTGGAGATAAACATGGAAATATTTATTTCAAAATTCTTAGATAAATTAAATATTTTACTTACATGATAGGATGATTCATCGTAACACACAATTGCTCCCCCAACTTCATTCTATCTCATTTCTCTTTTCTTTCATTTTTATCTATGTTGTGCTTAATTATTATTTTATTCCCAATACTTATGTTCATCCCCTTTTAAAATATCCTTTCTTTAAAATAGTGGCATAGCCTTTACAAGGATTTTTTTTAAAATTTTTCTATTTAATTTAATTCTTTTTTGATTTTTTAGCTTTAGTCTTTAGTTTTAAAAATTGTTTTTTTTGTTTTAATCTATGCATTTATTTTATTTCCTTTTTTGAAAACAGTCCTTTTTCTATATTTATGTTCTTTTTTTTAAAGCATGATTTACTTTGGTTTTATATATTTATTTTATTTTTATTTCCATGGCAAACTTTATTTATTTATTTTAACATTTAATATCAAAATTTCATAATTTTATTAAATAAATTAGCATCCTGAATGTGAGGAGTATTTAATAATATCTTTATTAATTAATAACCCCCATTTTGTGTAAATCAATTTCTAAAGGTATTAATGATCACATGCAAAACACAATATAAACCTTCCATAAAATCATTAAACTTATGCTAGTAAACTATGCAAGTAGAAATAAACATAGTAGATTACCTATTTAATTATGTATTTTTAATATGTTATCTAATGTTGTATGTGCAAAGTATTGATAAATTTATCTATCATCCTCTGACATCTCAATCTATGTTACCATTTATTATGATACTATCCCTCCATCACACTTTTAGGGATGGATTCTCTTGCATCCAACTCACAATAATGCAAGTGGTTAGACCATATCACGTGATAATCATAAAGCAATAATATAACTAAAATAATACATTAATATGTTTAAAAGATAACCACATATATTAAATAACTCATAGTAATTAATTATGTATCATCATCTAAATAAGACACATTCTATTATCCCATGACAACATAAATGTCAAGATTAGTTAGAAATATAATCAAATCTGAATTTGGTAGCTACAGATATTCATGGATAATCCATCAAGTTTGCCTATTGAGGAATCAATATGTAACATCCTTCCCCCTAAATCTAGTCATCACCCTCGATGACTCTTACTCAAACATAAGTTATGAATTAAAATAATATTTAGAAAAGCAATAACATGATATACAATATCTAATTAAGCGAATAAATGGGAAATTACCTGTAAAACTCATTGTACTTACTTCAAATTTCTCTATTTTTGAATTATTAGTCCCATGAGACCCTGTTCAATGATATTTTTTTTTTTATGAAAACAAAGTATGTGAGTATTAATTACATTTATTGGTTCTGTCATGACCACCCTAGGGTGTAAAACCTTCATGATAAGCCTATATACTATAGGACTAACCACTTTTATTACCTTGAAGGGTCCCACATCTCTTAGTAAAAGTTTAGTGACTTCTTAAAACACATAAGATCATCATACAAGTTAAATTAAATGACCAAGGAGAATTTCACAAAATATTCCATCCTTCAACACATCTCTCTATCCTAGAGAGTGTTTTTCTCATCCTAGAGAAAAGTAATTAGGCAACCTAACATAATTATTATGTATAAGTTAATACTATTACTACTCCATGTAGCTCTGAATAAGTATAACATGTCAATACTATCACTACTCCATGAATTTCCTCACAAGTATGATGATGAATAGGAACTATAAATATATGATTTCTAATTTATACCAAAATCATGGAATATCCATCCACAGTATACATGCATATGGTCATATGACTGAATTTGATAAGTTTCACCTGTCAAATCCTAGATTCGATAAGTCCATCTATCAGATCCAGCTTAGTAACAAGCAAGTCAATATGAGGTTAAGAAGGATATAATCTTATCACTTAGAACTCACATTACTAATTCACCACTCCTCCCTCAGGGATCCATGACCTAATGATCTCCAAGAAGTGCACAAGGTTCAATGAACCATAAATTTAAACTAACATGTCACATAAATCAATATTACATACTAAATAATTCCAAATGTATCATTATACATTAAAGATAAATCATATAATCAATCCATAATTGTATTAAATTATGACTAACTACATAAAATTAGTATCACATTCAAAACTTAACCTATAATGTTATATGTCCATGGTTAAGAATAAATAATGCTAAAATTTAACATATCATACAAATTCCAAGGATTACACTATCCTTTCGACCTTATAAGGGAACAAGTAAGACGCATCTCCCTACTTGCTTGGTTAGAATGCAACAAGTTAAAATTTTATCTCAACCCCTAGTTTGAAAAGATGTTGCACACATCTTATACCCCACTCACTTCCAATGAAAGGTAAAATAAAATATATCTTTAAATCAACATGATTCAATCAAAAGAGAATAATATGAATCTAATCAATGGTGTATAATATTATACTAATTATAATCAACTTATAATTAATAATATAAAATTTAATATATAATTCAAGGTTCACCATTCCACGTGGTCTAAAATCACAAGTTGGATAATATAATGACTTTAAAGAGTCACAAGTGAAAAAGTAGATAAATATCATCGTAAAACTCCTTCATGCCCTCACAAGGTATAAATAAAATATTCCAACTCAATGTTGTTAAAACACTACCTGCTTACCAAATTTATAAGTATAGTTTCACAATCTATTTTCACAACAAAGAGAAATAAAATACTAATCATAAAGATGTATCACTTCATCTAATACTATAAATTCTCTCTAAAAACTAAATGGAAGACATTATCCCACAAACTTCAAGGGATTATAAACAAACATCATTCAAAAATAAGTTCCCATAAAAGAGAACACTAAATCAACATCATGGATTTTGAATCCTCTTGGTACCTTATAATGATGTCAAAGGAGAATGAGATAATAAAAAATCACCTCTAAGATAAGTAATAGAGATAACACTCCTTCCTTAACCACATAATGTAAAGGGTGTCAAACCATAAACAAGCTCCTAACACATATGAGTTCTCAACCAAAATGACAACACTCTACTACAAGAAAATTCCCACCACACTAGGTGGTACCAAAACTAAATTGATCTTATGAGATTTTTCATTCCTAGTATTAGTGAAAAAAATAAGGCACCAAATTAAAACACAAAAATATAACAATTTAGAAGCATTATGAACTTAAAAACACTCATAACATAAAACACAAATGGTAAATGTGACTTGATTACCAAGAAGGATGTAATCAAACTCTAGGTGTTTGATATAAGTGATCAACTATGGTAGAAATATTTTGTTCATAACTAAGCTTCAACTACAATTATCACCATTGGGATGCTCAATAAACCAATCCCCTAAACAAATCAAAGGGGTACAAGTGCTCTTAAGGGTACACACTCAGTGTTCCACACACATTTTATGAATGTCACAAAAACTCTAATCATGGTGTAACATGGTTCTGCTCTAAGGGACCACAAATCCAAATACGAGTGCAAAGATTCATGTCACTAGGTTTACACTGGTGAAAAACAAAGATAGTAAAATTATAATGGACTCATTAGATCCTAGATTTTGAGCCACATCTTTGATACCACATATAACAACCCCACTGGGTTAGATATAGAAATACATGATTTTTTTTAATATAACACATGTACCAAATATAGATTACACCATAAGAATATATAGATATGATAATAAATACACAAGTTGATAATAACAACAAGCATAATACATCATGTAATATTGATCTCTAATATCATAAGAGTACACATCATAATGTGAATACATAAAGTAATTACATTAACTAAGCTACATCTGAAACAAGTCTACAACCACTAAGTTTATTTTACAATAACATGTACTTACAACTCTTCATGATAATACTCAATGATAAATTCAATAAAATACATTGTATATATAGATACATGGTTCCCTAAAACATGATTTCCTTAGACACTCTAATATTTGTGGTATTCTCAATTGACGTCTCATTAGTAGTACTATTGTGGGGAGGCAGAGCATCATCTGAGTGATTTTTCACACCAACCACGGACCAATGATCCCTTGCAAAATATCTGATGAAATAATGGTCCTCCATTCATGGATGAGTAGATACTAACAACATGGGAATCCAAAGAGACTAGAAAGTACCTATGTGTTGTATGATTCTAAACTAAACATGTAGTGTATCATAGAAATTTGTTCTATTGTAACATATGGCACAAACATGTCAATCATACTCATGAAATGATACTATCTCAGTAAATGTACTTTGGCCCAAATTTTTACAAATAATAAATAATAATGATCTAGATCAATCAGATTCATACACACCACTTGATCAGTCTGCCTTTATCTGTCATTGTGGTACTAGTAAGCTAATGAAGTCTATTTCACTCCTTACTCCATATAGACAATGTAGATTGGTAAAATAAAATTAAACCATAAGATTCATTTATTTGACATCATATTTTTAAACACAACATATAACATGCCAAACATAAGATTAATCAAAACATATATTTATTCCATAAAATGTATGAATGATTCTTACATTATTTTCTATCCCATACTATAAATAATGACTATAATTTATACCATCTAGGTAAATACACATTTAATTTCACATGTTCACTACCATAATAGTTTCCAACCTTACTAAACCCTATGATAACTCATATTACCATAGTCCAGTATTCTAAGACACAACTGCTAGATTTACATAGTAAATCATATAAGTAATATTAATACATGGAAACATAAGCCACTATTTAAGCATTTAGACTCAAAAAATCAAGTCACAATTTCCATGGGACATAACAATATAAAAATTTATAAAATGATATGCTTCTAAGGTTGTATGAATGCATACACAGCTCCTACTAAATGTCTCAAAGGACACTACTCATAGTGATAACCAATCATGCACGCACATAGTTAAACAGATGTATGTATGATTCTCAGTATACCAATTACAATATGTACCATCTAGGTATAAAATAAATTATTTTTGTATTACTCTATGATATCCAATACTATCATAAGTTCCCAACTACAGAAAATCACATAATAAAATATAAAATTTTATGAATCAAGCAACATACATACATTTAATAATCATTCAAGTGCTAGCTTATACCACCCATGTTAAAAATGTGTGATAATAACATAACACATAATCACCCATCATGATGCATCATTATATGCTAAAAATAACCTTAGTAATTTCATAACATGTACTACACTCAAGTATTCAATACAAACTACATGTAACAATAGTTAATCATTCATGTGTAAAGAAATAGAGGACTCATAAAATTGTTATAACATTCATTAGAGCACCTTAACCTATCTTCTAAGAGACTATTTTAATATTTTTAAAGCTTCAAACTCATGAACACCTAATGATTAGATAAAATAATACTTTTAGCTACAACTAAGGCTTATAACCAAACATAACCATTTTCATTAAGTATTTTTGCTATAACCTTGAATCCATGAACTTTGAAGATATAAATTGAGTACTAAAATCAATAGTTATCAAATTTAAATCCACCATATAGGGCATACATAAGGTTCTTTAAATTGTTTATGCTCTACATTATATTTTATGTCAATATGCATTGACATAGGTTTGACTCTATTGACCAATTTTAACAAAACTATTGAGCTTAAAATACATTACTTCATCTATATATGGTTTGAATCCTAACTAAAATATAGACTTAGATTCTGCATATACTATGTATATGCATACTTTAATAATTTTGAATGTCAATTTATACCCATATGATCTATACGGTAACATTACAACAAATTGATTATTATTGCCACTATCTGTACCAGTATTAGTGACATCATTACTACTCTTGAAATGGAATCAAGCATCAACATCATTATACTCCAATATAAAAGTCAATGTATGAATATATAATATATTCCATTACAAAGATCAGTGATGATAATATCAAATACATGATATTAAATAACATATATTGTAATGATCCCAAATTATCATCTTTTGTGACAAAACCACAAGTAACTAGTTATGCTACCAAAATATAACATTGGGTCTTATATTCCATATTAATGACAAAACATCTGAAAAATATATATTGTGTGAGTGAGTATCAACCTACCCATCACAATTTTAGGTTTTTTTTTTAGAAATATATAAAGGAGAATTCCACAAATAAAATTGTAGCTTTGTCATCCAATTGTCATGTTTATCAAGATTTCATATATGATCAGCTAGGTCATATATTATCTCAAATTATATGTTGCCATATATAGCATATATATATTTTATCCATTTTAACTAAACATCTAAATGGTTCAAGGCATTGGACAACTTAAACACGTAAATTCATAGTTTAATTATACATAGTTAAACATGTATATTATCACTATTTTTTATTTACCATTTGTTTATTTATTATGGCTCTATTCCTTATAGGTCACCCAAACTTGATTTAGGGCATTTGGATAGCTGGAAGTTCTAATCAAGGCATGACATGGTCAAACATAGGTATACGTTATCAATAGAAGATCTAGAGAGTTGTAAATCAGAATGTCAAGGAAGGCATGAAAGGGATTTAATGATTTAAATCAATTAGCAATTCCACATTTTAATATAAATTTAACAATTATATACTGGTAATAAATAAATATAATGGAATCATGTGTATACTTATATGCTGGCAATAGATATATACAAATAATTATTCCATTAGATTTATTCATGTTTGGAATTGTTAAATTATGAATATACATTCTAGAAATTTTGGGTTTTTATTGCCATTCATTGGACTATGAATTCCTATGATTTATACTAGGAATTAAAGAATCAAGTAGATTTGTATATTATTAATTGAACTTTTTATCTTATTAAATTGCAGCCAATAATATAACTCATATAAAATAAATTCGTAAGTTTATGCATATTGTTATCTCAGCATATCACACATGGTGATTTCACTTACTATGCCCAAGGACTCAGAAAAATAATATAGCGAATCAGTAA
>JARHVA010005856.1:0-12500 GCA_037957365.1 Torreya grandis
AATTACACCGTACTTGTCTGTACTAATGTAAAAATCCTATAAAAAGGCTACTAAAAGAGGAAGATGCTTGAGGGTTTGAGGAGTAACACTAATGTTTGAAATAGAGTTTTAGGTAACTAGAAATAGGTAGGCTAAGCATTATAGAGGTCATTAAAGAGAAAGGTTACAATCATAATATCAAAACTATGATTTACAATGATAATCTTAAGAAGCCTATAGCCTAGTGAATGCTATTGAATAAAATGACATGAAAGATAGATTAAGTATGAATGAAATGAGATGTAAGATAGAATTATGAAATTTACAGAGGTTACTAATATAGATGAAAGAATTCATAAAATCTCAGTGTATAAGATCATAGATGAGAATGATATCAAATTCAGTGAAGAATTGGTACACAAAAGGGATTAAGAAGATTCAGTGTAAGAATTTGTAATTATAGGTATCAATGTTCGAAATAGAGAAGATAATGGAATAGGTCTCTGTATCACATGTATAATGACATTATAAAATTTATTGAATTACACAAAACATGATATAGAACCAATGTATAAGAGTCTCAATACATTCAATGGGAAATAATAACATATTATATGACAAATTATGTTTCATAATAAAGTGGGCCATACTATATTATCAATTATTTTTATAATTTTACCAAATTATATAGTCTTTGACATGATATTAGGATGTGTCTAGTTACAAAACATCCATGTTGTACCATCTATGATGCATATATGCCTAAATTATATTCATTGAAATCAAGTGATCATAATTATAGGGATCATATATGAGTACCCTCTATAATATATGTGCCTTGTCCTCCCAATCCACCACCATAGTTAAATAATGCATATATTCCATACAAAATAACATTTATTGTTATTGAAAGTATGCAAAATCATTCCATGCATCAAATTTATAAATAGTGAAAAAATCTAAAAAAAACTAATGAAAATGAAAACATCATAAGAAGAAAAGGCATCAAGTTCAAAAAATAAACAATCACATGAAAAGTATTTTATATTCATGACAAATATAGATCAACATGTTCCATAAAGATCTCAACATTTGGAATTATCTTCCACTAATTCTCATTGGATTTTAAACTATTATACATCTCTTAAAGTTAACCCTCGTACATGGGAGTGCATGAGATAGATATATATAGTTTCATTACAACATGTGAAGAACTTTTACAATATAATTGGTACACATATAACAAATTTTTTCACAAAAGGTGATCCCTCCACACCTTATTACTAGTTAGTATTATGTATCTCATCTTGATGGGATCAACTATTATTATTTTTAAATATCATAATTTATTAAAATTCAAAAACATTCAAGTAATCAAAAAAGGAAAAGATGATTATACATAGATTCTTTATTTATGCATCATGGTATTCTTATACTTATTTACATAATTAATAGATTTAATTGGTATTATATCCCTCATATCTATGATAATTTTTGTTCCCTTGGATCTTTTTTTGTACTTTCCATATCTAAATCATCTAAGATAGTGATCTACATTACATAATTTTCCATTTACATGGTTTTTTCACATTTTAAATAGAGCAAACTACATTTTTATATAATAGATAGTATTGAACAAAAAAAACTAATATCAAATTCCATTATAGTCTTGATCTTATCAATCATCTCAGATATTACATTTTGTAGCCATTTTCAAAATTTTCTCAGATAGTCGTAATTCATCCAAAAAAATTATATTACACTCAATTCTAGTTTAAGCAAAAATACATATTCATGAAATGTCTTTCATTTATGTGTTATATTATTCATATATGTTCATTACATACATTTATAAATGTAAGTTTGATGACACAAGGATGTGCAATAATTCCTTTGCATATATATTCTATAACTCACATGATCTTCAGTTACATTATAGTGGTGGAGGAATATTACTCATACATGGCCATGTCATCATATTCAATGTATAATTTAATTTGACACATGTTGTGAATAGTTTGGATCCCTTACCATTCTTATATTTTCAAGACCATTTATTCACCTACTACTTTATATGGTTATTTTTTCAAAATTAAAAAGAATAAAATATATTCAAAATATTTCAAAAATACAAAAACATTCAAAATATTTTTTTAAAAAAAATGGACCTATGCATTATTATTCATCTATTTTATGTAATTTGAATATATTAGTTATATCAATATTAGTATATAGCACAATATTTTATGTCACAAAAGATTTTCACTAGTACAATTTAACATGGATAAAGAAGTTGGACTTGCCTCTACCTAATGGCCATGGTAAACTAGGGACAACTTATTCACTGGTTATGGTATTTAATGTTTTACTACTTATAAGTCCTATATCATTGAGTTATATACTTTTATAAAAATTATTTTGAACATAATTTTGTACATAGATATGTTATTCGCTAGAATATGATCACATTACATATACATGGTGTAAACATTTATTTTTATTTCTATGTTCCATTAATGTTATTAGTTATACATAGCATATTACACTCTTTTTTTTTAATTATCTATGGTACTTGGACATTGTGTATAAATTTATTGAACATTTATATGAGATCTTAATATCATTGTGTGACATTTGATCACGTCAATTACTTATAGCCCTTGGTCTTATATTCCATACAAAATTTAAACTTGTCAATTTTTAGAAATTATCAATGTCCTTTGTGTGTGGAACTTGTATTTTTTGTTTAAATATTTTCTTTTGAGACATTTTAACATGTCCTTTTTGTGAATCCCTTATCTTTATGTGTGACATTATGCTTTTGTACTTATATGGGTTACTGAGATTATTGAGTTTCATGAGTGTCATGATCCATATCATGGACTAACTATTACATATGCATATATGGCAACTAATAGTTATGATATTTGTTTATACATTTATCTATATTTTGACACTTTAGGAATTCCCTCATATGTTCGATACATGTTTTGAATTATTTATATCTTATTATGATAACATACATTTATACATATGCTTAAATATTTAATGATTAAATGTTGGTACACATGATAAATTTTAATTTTCCACTAACCTGAGTGACTTTCATGATAATCTCCTAACCTCAAAATGAGGGAAATTTAATCCTATTTTCATATATGAGATAAGCCTCTGTGATAAAAATGGGAAAAAAATTAAGGAATACACCTATATTCACAGATCCCAATATTTATCCTATAATGATTGGTTTTGTCTTAAAGGTTAACATTTGAAATTTAATCCTATTTTAAGGATCAAGGATGTTCATTAATAATCTACATGAACATCCTTGATCCTTAATTTCAAATGTTAACCTTTAAGACAAAACCAATCATTATAGGTTAATGATGGCATTCTATTTTGACCCATATTGATTGATCTCATCCTTCACCTAGAAATAACCATTTCTAAAGTTTGATCCATCAGTTGCATGTTTTCCCATATTCTTAGGATAGGTATCATGTTTTTTTCCCCCTTTTTGATTATTATAAAGGCTTATCAAAGTCATATATTATACCACATGGAAAACTTCATTATCGAGGCACACTTATAATATTTCACACTACGAAAATATTTGTTAATATTTCCAAATATAATTATAATAATTTAAATTAACCCTTACACAAATGAAGATATTGTTTAATCAATTTAATTGAAGCATCATCAAGTGTTCACACCATCTCTATATGGGTACATGTAGTCAATGGATCATAATGACCTAAAAGACTCTAAGTGGTATAAATAAGTTGTTTTTATTTCCCTCTTAAAATTATTAGATATGTACAAAAAAATTAGTCATCATGGGTATGATTTGGGTTAACTCAACGAACTCACTCCCTCGATTACCTTTGTAGTTTTTAACTATTTTAAGCCATGTTAGGCTTTTAACTTTCAAAAAGTCATTTTAAGGTCATTTATAGGCATATAAAGGTCAAATGTCCATAGATTGGAATGTTTCAAGTAGGTACATGTGATTTTCCCTATTTTCCCTAATTTTTATTAACAAATATATAATCTAGTAAAGGAAATGAGTGGTATTCAATCCTAAAACATTCCATTCACTTATGACCTTAATCAGTGATAATGATAGTTTTAGTTGCATGCTCATGATTAAGTCCAATATAATATTTCATCGATGTCTCACTAAATCACATTCAACCTATAGGAAAAAAATCTAAGTCATTTATTTTTTTCATAGCTAGTTTCTTTAATTCAATCATGTTTCCTTAGTTTTAGTAATTTACTTCAATTTTTCTAGTTGCAAGATACTTTACAAAAATTTATATATTTCTACTCATTTTATCTTAATTAGAGTTAATACATTAATTAATTCAAAATTTTAATATAATAATGGAGATAATGAAGATATTATAAAATGTTTTGATACATTTGAGAGGATTTTCAAGTTATAGCCCCATCTAGAGTGTAAAGATATCAACCCATGTGAAGCTAAGGTGTATGCTTTAGAGGTGGATGGGCAGTTGTTCAAGGACTGTTAATTTAAGAAATAAAATGGTGTAGATACACATTAGTGGGTACATATAAGTCTTATAAAATTATTCAAAATTAACTTTAAAAAGAAAGAAAGAAATAAAAACAAACAAAATAAACAAACAAGCATTCTCTGCAACATGTGCATGATGAGTTGGACACTTCAAGATCAAATAATGAAGTAAAAAAATGCTTTGAGGTATATATAAAGGATATTTTGAAATTAATAGTTATTCATTGTCATCATTAAATGGGAACCATTTTATAAATGTCAGTGATGGTGGTGTATTTGATATTTAGAATGAAAGGTTTATCAAAGATAACTTGAATAAATTATTGGTAAAGCTTCATGATTATAATGAAATATTAGTTTGAAGTATAAAAGATGTAATAATTGAATATTTTATGAATTTTAGTATTGGATAGGCATTGAATCATTCAGTTTAAAACATCTCAAAGTATAGATTTAGTGGAATTTTACCATGGATAAGGTTAGGAGGTAGTCATCTATGATCTAGTATGCATAATGAATTACATAATAATATTACTTTGGTACTTTTTATTGATGATATGCTTGCTAAAAATGATGATAGTAACTTTGAACTTAGTGTTTCGATGCATTTTTTCTATTCTTATGTTTTGTTTCGATTCTAGGTCTGGTTGATATTTATTTATTTATTTTTCAAAAAACCTTGAGGCATTTAATTTCAAGGTTTAGAGAATCTATAATGTGTAATTTTCCTTACTATTATATTTTTATAGTTGGAGTTTATTTAAAACTACGATTTTCTTGGAAATATTATCTAAACATAAATGTATTCTTATATACTCATACTATTTATTATATAACAAGTGGCTATGCTTTATGATTTAAAGTATGGAAATAAAATAATAAAAAATAAAAGAAATAGATATTCTTTGCATTCCATGAAATAGAAAAAATAGAATAGAAAACATGTAATCTTATACTACTACTCAAATTCAATTGACAAAAACTAATCTTAGTATAATTTGGCAATATGAAATTTACGACTTGCAAATGAGTTTTGCATTAAACAATACAATATTTTATCATAATTACATAGTTTTTTCATGTCAAATATTTAACTTATAAATATTTCATATAAAATTTTTGGTCATTGACAAGCCAAGAATAAACTATCTAAAACATATTTTCAATCTTCACTTTCATCTCAAATAATCAAAATGGTTTCTAAGTTTGACTCTCACATTTCCAAATTGAGCCTTTATACCATAATGAGAAAAAACAATACACAAATATCTTTTGATTGAAAATATTATTACAAATTTGACTAGCATTTACTATATACATAAATTTTGGTTTATGCATGTCAAGCTATCAAAAATACATAATTTTTATAACCTAAAATGCCATGAAAATATTACCTAAAACCAATTTCTAATTTTCACTATCATATTAAAGAAAAAAATAATATGTGATTGCAACATTATAAAATAACTTCTTCATTGTGTAGTTGATCAGTGGTCCATGTATGAAGTTGGGAAGATGAATATAATTTATTTCCTTTTCACTCTCAACAATAATATGAGAGAATAAAAATTATTATATTACAAATGGAAAACAAATTAAATCATAGACATAAATATTTTAAAGGTTCATTTATTTCACCATTGGATACCAACTATTATAGAATAGGGATAGATTAATATATCCATATGTATTTTCAATTACAACCCTTATTAATTTTGTTTCAATTAGTATGAAAAATAAAAACGTAATAAATGTAAAAAAATTTGTATTTTTGTAATTGTTGTCCCAGATCACATGACCTAATACCAAGTAACTAAGATGTCTTGGTCTTCCACCCAATAGGTGCAAGATATGGAATGTTTAGTGGTTAATTAGTCTATGGAAAGGAATGTGTATTTTTTTACACACTATAGAATGCGTTCAATGGATATTTATCTACTACATTAAATGTCATTAGCATTTTTTAATTTGATTTTAATGGGTTGTTAATGCCAACTATTCCTTCTGAATTAATGAAAACTTATACAATTATAATCTATATATGATTTCATCATCTATGAGACCATATTTGATAATTTTTTTTGCTTATTCAATGAGATCGTGAATCTAAAGTGTTTTGTAGCTTGATGCACAAATTTTACAGATTGGGAATGCAATCATTGTCAAGGGATTTAATCTTGAATCAATGTCTCTAAATTAATGTGGCAATAATATTTTTTTTCTTAGTTTCATTTCAAAATCTTCACGGCTATTTTTCCCAAAAAAATCTATATAGGTCTAAAATTTCATTATTTCATTGTTTCCAAAGATATGTTTTGTCATTTAAAAAGTGATTAGAGATAGGATCAAATCAAGGGAAGATTTGTCCTTTAAATTACCCAAATCATTTGTTGCGACTTCATTATTTTATAGTAATATGTTGTTTGAAATCATAAAATAATTTAATTATTATTAAAAACTCTCTACTAATGGTTTATAATTCTTTACAGGGTTTATGTAAGAAGAGGTCTTAAGATTGAAAATTTATATGTAGTTTTGATAGATTGTATTAAATAGACTAGAGATTGCACATTAAGAAATTTTTATAAGAGATGAGCTTGAATCAATGCCTCTACACGTTTATGGTGAGAATATCTTGTTTGTCTTAACTTTTTAATTAACACTAATATCAATTTTTTTAATCAATAAAATTATTATTCACATTTGCATGTACTTTTGGGTTTTGATTAGATTGAAGCCATTACCATTTGAAATAGGTATAAAATTTTCTATGGTTTGAAATCCTTGATCAAGATTTCTCTTACTAATATATTAAACTTCCTCACATTAATTATACATATTCACATACATTATTATTATTATTCTTCAATATATTTTTAATGATATTTAATTTTGAAAATTTTAAATATTTATTACATTTAAATCATGTATCTATTCGAATGATCCTTTTATTTTATCCTAATTGAAAGTTCTCATTCAACGAAAATGATTTAGAATTATATATAGATAATAATTATTATTTATCTTTGTTTTTATTATTAATACAATTTTAATAAATAAAATTGAAATTTCATCACGTAGTCTATTTTAATGTCCTTAAATATGTTAAACTTATGCTATCTAAAGTGAATTACTTTTAGTCTAGCAGAAAATTATTTGTAGTCTTTTTAAAACTACAAACAAGAAAGATACTAGTTTTTCAACCATATAAAATTGCCAATGTCTATTCAATAGATCTATGGCAATCCTTAAATTCTATAAAATCACACATTCCTATGCCCACACTATATTTTGTTATTAACCCGATTGTATGGTGGCATTAATAACATGTCAATATTGTATCGAAAAAATATATATTATATAAGTGAATGCATAATATATGAAATAAAGTTTGTTATTACATTGAAATCATCCTTAAATAATAATTTTATACACATAAGTTTCTTTCCGTGAACATTCTCCGTGATTCATTGAGATAAAAAAATTATTCTTAGCTTGGTATTTCGATAAATAAATAAGCCTTACATTTCGTACTTGAATAAAAGTGCACATTGGATGTTGACGATTCAATATCATGGTATTTACCTAATTTTGGTGCATGGCATATATTTCTATGACCAACTCATAATGTTTGGGGTTGGAAATGGGGTTGTCTTGGCTCCCCTATGACCATGAGGTAGATAAGAAAGGAAAGTGGTCAATAAATTCCAGCCATGATGTGAGTAACTTGTACTATGATTTAAATTCTATTTCACACATATTTATTTTTCCACATTAGTTGTAATTCTCTCTTTTTTCTAATTAGATTTAATGTGTTAGTTATAATTTAGAGGTTACTTGATATATCATTAACTCAAATTAATGATTCATAGTTTTATTAATTTTTTTATGAAATAAAAAAATAAATATGGTGAAAATAATTATAGAAGTAAAATTGATAAAGAATTGATTTTTGTAATTTATTGCACTCTTTTAATTAATTAATGTTTATTGTATATATAACAATTCTACCAAATAGAATAAGTCACATTTTACATAGTGTTATTATCCTTCATTATAATATTTAATATTAATTTTTTTTTTTTAAATAAAATTTTGAAATATTTATGAAAAAAAAGATGTTTATAAAGACAAATATATGATTTACAAAGTGGCTTATAATTTTTTAAAGTATTCATTCCATTTTATTTATTAGGGGTGACCAATTATGACTAGATATATGAATTGGAAAATAATTAAAATTGGAGCTATGAACTAGTAGAAAATAAATTTATTAGAATCCTAATTTATTAACAAGATATGAGAAAAATGAATGGACCATGCCATAGAGACCACAAATAAAACAAAAAAATCCATTTCATTGTCCATAACCAAGGTTAATAAAAAAGATTAAAAAAAAAAGTGCACACTTAATATCAAGACTTAATTGACCAAGAAACATGATAACTTTGTAAAATGGACTAAAAGACATTCTACATGGAAGAAAGATATCATACCTTCGTTAATCTTGTAGCAAAAAATCAACTAACAATATGTACAAAAATAAATTTAAGGAGAGATACTGAATCCATTTAAAATAAATGGATTTATACATGAGAAAAGGTTAGTCTTCTCCCTCTATAGGAGAGAAGATCATCCAAATTCCACTAAAAACCATTGTTAATCGAAATCAATGAATCCATCCTTAGACGTTATGCCTTTGTATTTTAAACTTTTCTTTTGGTAGATGGACCATTAATGGTAATGGTAACATGCCACTAAGAACAATGCCCTTCAATAGATTTATGAGGAGGACCTCCATAATAAATAATATTAATGAACCTCCATTCCCTACCATCTAGATCTCATTGGTGAGGCTCCTCTTCTCCATGAGGGGAAGAGGAAAGAGATTTTGTTCATTGAGAAGAGGATTGTTTAGAACCTAAACTAATATAAAATGAATCAAAAAATAATTTCTCATGATTCCACCAAATTAAATTAGCCATTCTTCTTTCTCCAAAACTATGAGTGCCTAAAAAAAGAGTAGTTTTGAGAAGAGAAAAAAACCACTTTATGACCAAGTTGGTCACACTAAAAGCATATGAACAAGAGCCTCTAGTAGTTGATAAATTGTGTCCATGAGCTAAGAGAGGTCATGATCTAGATCAAATGGTAAAAAGGTTTGGATAGATATAATAATCCAAGCATTGGTACAAGCATACTACCCACCGAGTCCTCATCAATATTGACATAAGAACCCACGTTATTGACCAGAATTTTTATTTGGTTAATATTCCACAAAACTAGGAGCATATTGTAAAATATGATCCACAAAGGAGCATCATTACTTTTATCCATAAAAAGATTAAAGAATGGGGACCAAAGGCGGGAAAATATGTTGTATTTGCCATGAAACTGAGGTGTAGAAGATCCCATAGAATCGTTATCAATATTAAATTGGAAAACAATGAAAAAAAAAATATAATCAACAAGGAGAAAAAGACTCAAAAATATTGTTCCAATGAGATTTCGCACATCTTTTAAACTCAGTGAAAGAAATTTAACTTTCATACATTTTCCAACCAAAGACCTTATGTGATGGTCTACTTCCATTGAAAGAAAAGAGGAATTAAAACTATCTAGAATGTGACTCTTTATTGAAAATGAGACAAAGGTGTCACCCACAAAAAAAACATTATCAACGACCGAGATGGATTCAAAGTAAAAACACTATAATATCTATTGTGAAGAATGCAACTCCATAAGGAACACTCCATCCCCACCAAAAACAGGTAGTGATATGAGATGGAGTAAAAACATTTAAATAGCTTTGATGTACTATAAAGTTACCAAGAGAAGGAGGAACTTGGTTTTTACATAGTTTATTCGATGTTAATGCATATTTCCTTTACTATTATTTCCTTAGCTATATTACATACTTCAGAATAGTAATGTTTTTCGAGAGTTTAACATTCTATAATTTAACAATAATGGGATACGGTAGATGTTAATTATTGATTGTGTTGAATAAAATATAATTAAAATGTCAACCAACACTTTAAAATTATTTTTTCTGTATTTGGTTTACTTTATCATTCGAACAATCAACTAAACGCATCTTTCAATTTATCTGCGTTTCCATTACTCCTCCGTTCAACGATCCATAGCAAGAGAATGAATCGAATGAAGCCGACAAATTAGAAATTTAATCAACACGTTTTCCATACGAGAATTTTATATTGGTGGAGCGGCATCTACAGATTTTTTTATAAAGCTAGCACGTGGTACAAGTCAATATATATTGCGAAACCTTCGCACCTGTAGATTAATATATATCACACGTGTTTCATTTCAACTCCCGTAACTAAGAAAAACATTAATGTTACCTGCACGGTAACAGTCCCTTACCATGGGAGTCTCTCGCTTCGATGTATTCTAAGGAAAGTGACTATTCATGGCTAACGTGTCATCCAACTTTAACTCTAAGAGGGTCCAACCTGTATCATCGAACTTTATCATTAAAAGACGTTCCAACACTGAAATAATAGGAAGTATTATATGGTTCCATCACTCCATTAGTAAATAGGGAGAATGTATCTTGAAGTTTAATATAAAAATTTAAGAGGAGTCTTTAATATTTTCCTTTAATAGGGAGAATGTATTATATTGTAACAGTCCCTTATCCATGGAGTCTCTCGCTTCCACTGTTTTATTTGGAAAGACGAGAGTTATAAAGTGTTCACATGTATTCTAAAGAAAGTGACTATTGTGGTTAACGTGTCATCCAACATTAATTTTAGAGGTTCCAACACTAAACTAACAGGAAGTATTATATGGTTCCAACACTCAATTAGTAAATAGAGAGAAAGCATTATAAATTCTTATATAGAAATTGAAGAGGAATCTCAAATATTATTTTTTTAATTTAAAAGACATAAATTTATATGTTAAATGTTAGTATTTAGTTTGAAATCATTATTTTATTTATTTATTTGAGTTAGATTCTAATTTAAAATATTAATTAAAAAATAAAAATAAAATAAATTTAATCTATCTATTCAAATTAGTATTTTTTTACGCGTTTATAGTTTTTGAAATAATAAAGAAAACTTGATAAGAAAAAAAAAATATATTGAGAACAAAAATAAAGGAACTAAGATTCCTTTAAATTGGCAACATAAATGTCTCACCTTAAAATTTTAAAAAAAAAAGAAAAAAGAAAATATTATTATTAAAATAGAAATATAATAGAGTTAAAAAAGCTTCTTTTATTAGTACCATACTGATTTATATTCTCTAACGATATTTTTTATTTACAAGGAAAACATCATATTTGATGAACTAGAATATTATTAAAACAATAAAATTTAAATAGGCCAAGCTTCTGAAACAAACATGTGTTGATTCATATTGAATAAATCAAATAACTAAAAAGCATGCATAAATAAAGCTCAACTCAGAATTAGAGTTGACATGTATAATTCAGAACTATAAAAATAAATAAAACTCGCCTTACTATTTTTAGTATGTTTTGCATGCAAGTGTGTGTAGCTCTAAAAATATTCAAAAATAAATTCAACACCAAAATTAAGCTATCAAACTAATTTTAACTGAAGTTCAAGTCTAGTTGAAAAAATAGACAAATAGTAGATTTAGAAAAAATAAAAATAATATTAAACTGCAATTTCAAACCCTTAGATGGTTACATATGGCCTCTATAAAATATAAAAAACTTCTGTAACTAGATAACCCAGGTTATGAATACATTTAACATTTTGACATGATGATTTTGGCATGAAGATACATATAAACAAAGCTACGTATTAAAAGTTATGGCCTCTTTTTTTGCATCATTTTCCTCTGGTTGAAAACAACTTAGTACATGCGAGTTCATTTGATTATACTAATATTGTATATTGTTATCAATCTTCTCCAACTCTGATTTTGTAATTCAAGTGTTGCCTTCATGTTGTAATCCTTCTCACTATATCAAATACAT
>JARHVA010005856.1:17500-35000 GCA_037957365.1 Torreya grandis
TATTTTATATTTTTTTATTCCAATTTTATTTCGGAGGTGTCTATTCCACTTACATCATATATTTAATATAATAAAAGTACTTTTGGAATGATATCTCTCAATATTTTTATATAAATTTATTTAGAATATGTATGTTAATATTATGGATTGTTGAAAGAAAAATATAACTAACATTAATCCTTGCCAAGACATGACTAATGGAATCACCTTTTAATGGGTTATCTTTTAATCAACAAATCATATTTTTAAAAATAAAATATTAACAATTAAAAATAAAAAATCTAAGTTTGAAATTTTAATTTTGAAATATTCCTTTGATATTATTTATGAAAAATTCTCTAAATTGAATTTAGTATTAATAATGTACTATGATAAAAAAAATTAAATGCCTATAACAACATTTAATATACACTATCAAACTGATAGGGACCTATTAAACAAACATGTGTTAAAGGAAGATCTCTTGTATGAGGTGTTTTTACTATGTTAAAGGACAATTTATTGTATACTTTTTCTTCAAATCAGATTGAATGATGATTTTTCAAAAAAAATTATTGATAATATTAAATAACATGAGGATATCTAAATGCGACTCAATTATATTCCATTTTCTAACCATTATTTTGGGTACAACTCTGTCTCCATAATGACTATCAGGTGGTTCACAAAAAAAAGGTCTGAAAATTTTAACAAGTAATGCAATGTGATAAAAAAAATCACTAGATAATTAGATGTAATAAATAGTCAAAGACTAAAGAAACTATTATTTACTCACACAATTGTTTCAAGTTAGTAAATCTTGTTCAAGGTGAGAATATGTCCAAATAAGTTGTATTTCTTTTTTATGATTTCTAATGGTATTATGTTGTATACATGAAATAATTTTGATCATCGTTGGTGTTTATGATTCATATGAACCCACATTTATCTCCAGGTCTATCTTCATCATTACTCAACTTAGCCACACCATTTGGTTAAGATAGTTATGATAGAGTTACAAAAAGTGAGAAGCACATTAAAGTACATGTGTGTTAAAGGAAGTGTCCATGTATAAGTGGTTCGATAACTAAACACCATAATAAATATTGGCAACTATCATCATCTATAACTATATTTAATTAACTAAATTTAATTCAATAAAAAACATTTAATAGTATTATTTAATATTGTATAGCTTAATAACTAACAATGTCATCACACATAAATATGAACATAACGACACACAAATGTTTAATACACCATATTTTGTCGCTTCCCTATTAATTTTTCAGTGTGGATATGGAATGTGTATGTCGGTAAATTCTTAATAAAGATCAAAATTGGCCATATGAATGCTATGACTTGTCGACCACTCTATTCAAAATCTATATTTATTGAAGTTAGTGTCACATCACAGAACATGATGTGCATACTGCATGTTACATCACCTTTTAAATAGAGTTAATGTCATACTACCATTGAGTACTATTGAGTACTATTGAAGAGTCTCATAAGTATATGGTACTTAAGAACTATCCACTTCTAGTACTATCATCTATATAACCCTTATATACACAAAATATAATTATTAATTCAAATCAACTTTCAACAAATAATTACATAATAGTAAATTTGTATTTTCAAGTTCAAATTATTAACAATGTTAATATTTACAATTTCAAATTATTAAAAAAAAAAATACATAAATTTAACGACAAATAATTTTCAATATAAAAACTAGCAATAACCATACACATTAAATAAAAATAAAACTAAAAATAAAAATAAAAATCAATTGTACAACCCACGAGATAAATCTTATGGACTAAATTTAAACGCGATATAGGCTTACGCCAATGTCGCTTTCCAAATCTATTGAAAATACAATCTCCAAGCACGGAAAATTCGCCTATTTAATGTACCGCGTAATGAAAAGGATTTTTAGTTTCGCATTGTAGTCATCGTTTTGAATGCGCAACATTCTCCCGATTCAATGGATTGTTCCGCTACCTGAGTGTTAGTTGGAAAATTCATTGCACTGCCGTACTGCTTGAGTCAAATCTATGTGGAGAATGCGTCCGACGAGAACAAAACCAAAAACTTGTTTTGTCAACCTTCGAAGCCAATTATATAACGAGGAATGTTGGGTTGGAAATTTTAAATTATTGTTTTCCTGCTATAGTAGTGGCTGGTTGTCTATTTATAACGTCTGTCTTCAGCTCTGTATCGTCAAAGTTCTTTCTGACTGATCAATTCTAATACTATTGTGGAAGATCCCAGAAATAAAACTCTCATATTTCTGGTTATTGGTAAACTGCGGAGACATCCTCTTATTCCTTTTATCAACCCATTCTACACTAGAGTCCTTTCGAGAAGATGGCCGTATTGCCATTTCCCCAAGAAGAAACTGATCATTCAGCTGATAATAAGTTACCTTCCCAAACGAAATCTTCAGATGGAGAAAGAGAAAGGCAACCTCAGCTGTGTGAAGTATGCAGAGATGTTCGAGGAGCCAACAATTGGAAAGATTTTCTTAATCCCACTCATCCCATTCTAAATATATATACCCTAATACTGAGATGTTCAGTGTGGGAGATCTTTTCGAAAAGATGGGCATGCCCGGGTGTGGCTAGCAAGTCACTAAATATATATTCTAATTTGTTGAGCCAACTATTTGGTGGGAAACCAAAACATAACGGCGCTTGGTTAGGGCTTGTTGCAGTTTGCACCAACCCAAATGATATGAGAAGGCTTCGACGATGAGATATACTGATTGCATGTAGACGACCCTATTGGCAATTTTTGGCCTACATATAGAGCTTTCAAGCAATGAGCAATGTCCCTGATTGAAAGAAGGATCCAATGATAAATGAGGAAGGTCATATTGCTTGCAAAGCTTTTGAAGCACTTTAACTTAACTTAATGTGTAAATTGTCAATTTATTAAGGATGGGTCTAGAAGTTGCAAAGACCCCATGAGGTGTCAAGACTACTTGGAATGAGTATGGAAGTGCATGGCATTCATTTTGTTCTTCATTATGTGAATCTTGACATTTTGGGTCAAGTGGCAGAAATTATGTATAGGCACTTTGCTAAAGTCATAATTGCCATGTGTGGACGAGTCTTAGGAAAAAGCAATTCTGTGTGTTTATCCATCTTCGTCCCTAGTTACAACACACTAAGTTTTAGATCATCCACTGAAGAACGATAAAAGTTTTGCATGTTCAAAGTTGGCTTCCAGACATTTTTGCGAGGTTTCCCATACTTAGCCAAATAAGCTAGAACATCGCTAGGAGGTGATGTGAACCAGATACAGACCAATGAACTTCAGCATTTTATATCTTCACGCAGAAAGCTTTTGAGACTAGTAGATCAATTGGGTTCATTCTTTTTGGCCTCAAGAACATCTATAATTTTGGTGCCTCCATGATTCCTACATTTCAAGATATAAATTGTCAAAGTTCATCAAATAATGAATGACAGTCACGTGAGAGTCAAAATGAAGACATCATAGAAATCAATATAAGCTTAAATTTGACGGTCTACGGAATGTCAAATATGTCTAAACGGATGTCAAATGTCATTAGCGTGAACATCAATTTTAATGAAGGCAAGTAATCATTTGGGTTCAAAAGGTTCTTAAAAGGCTTGAAGTTGGTCAAGATCTAATGGTTTGCGGGAGCTCTCATACTGACACATAAGATCTAACGATCTGCTCTGAAATTAACCAAGTCAAAAGGTCCCCAAGTTAAATTCTTTAAATATCTACAAATTGGACATAATCCAACTGTGTGGGATAATGAAGCCAAGATCCAATAGAGTGAAATAATTGACAAAAGGATGGGTCCAAGATAAATCAAGGGCTCATGCTCAATCGTATCAATGATCCGACAGAATGCAAGAACTAACAAGAAAGTGGGACCAGGGAGATCTATGGTGGGTGTGAACTCATACATCTTGATCAAATGATGAGCATGAGTCAAATTAGTTAGTGAATCCAAAGAGCTAATGAGTCAAAGACAAGTGGCACAAGTACATTCAATTGGAAAAAGATTGATCGATCTTGGGTATCCATGTACAATTAGATCAACAGAGTGAACAATTTCAAAGAGTGAATGACCTGAGTCAATATTCAACAACCAATAAGCAGGATCAAGCCTAAGGGACTTTTGATAGAGGTCGAGGAGAAAGTGTTTTTGACCCGGGTAAGCTAATACGAAGGAAATAGAACTTGAACATGATCTAGGTCGAGTCAGGGTGAATATTTAAGGACAAAGAATCATCAGTAGAACTCCTTGAAGATAGGATTGGTCTTTTAGACTTATTTCAGTAAAATGTCAACGTTTTGTTTTCAAAATGAGACCAAGCATTGAACTACAGGAAAACCAATAATATGATTGGTTTTCAATGTATAAAGTGATCTATTTTTAATTATGACCTCAATAAACATGTACATCTAGCCATTCAAAATAAGCCAAGCAAGACTCTATCAGTTGCAAGGGATAAGGGATTAGTCCTCATCAATAGATCATGTGAAAGTAGTATGGAGTCTTGAGATAATGACCACATGGATGAATAAGGATAGTGAGAATTCAATTATTTTATAAGGCTTCTGAAACTGTGCCTTCTTGATAAGATATTGAATTAACAACATCCTTGAATTGGTGTTAATTCATCAAAAGCAGTGGGTCTATTTGTAATGCATATTTCCCTCTCTCTCTTTAAGTTCTCTATAAATATAGGCTTCTGGGCTTTGCAAATAGCTAGATAATCCTCTCTTGGGCATGACTAGACTCTACCTAGATTTGATCTTTGTAAACTCTTGAGATAAATAAAGGACTCTTTTTCAGATTTCATGTGTTGGTATAGTGTGTTAATGTCAGATTGATTTGTATATGTGGTAGAAATTTCTCCCTTGTCAAATCCTGATCTCATCTAGCTACTAGATTATATAATTTTTTAGTTCATATTTAGTGTTAAATGTCATTTAATTAAGGATAATAGAATGGATATCTTGATTGGTTAGTGCCTTTAATAAGGCCTACCATTTTGGGGCCTTAGATTTTGATCATTTGGTCAACCTTTACATGAAATAATAATGCATATATAGCCATTTGGAGTTGCTAGTGCATCACCTCCTTTACATGTTATAAGTTCAAATAGGGTAGATGAACAATCACATTACTAGTGCATCACCTCCTTTACATGTTTGCATGCTTTGTTACCCATTTATCTCTCCCTTTTCAAAGTTAATTTTAGTGTAGGTAATAAATCCATAAGGAAGCCAACATTTTTCAGAGGTATGATCAATTATTAGGATACCCATAGCCTAGGATTCATCTCATATTAGTCTAGATTTGAGCAAAGGACTTAAACAATTCCCTTGCTTAGCTAGGCTGCAATCTAGAACCCTAACAGTTTTAGCATGCACAATGGGACCAATTAGATCTCGTCTTGCTGAAATTGAACTTGCAACATTATTTTTCATAAAGAATTTGGAAATTCTAAGCTCAAGCAATTGTTTCTAATGTTCAGGCATTTTCCAAGTAAGTTCTTTTTCTTTTCACTATCCTTATATTATTTTCATGGCTATGTATGAAGGAAATCCCTATGCTATACCTCCTTATCATCCTTATGATGGACCATACCAGCCTTCTCATGATCTATATAATCCTTGTTGTGAGCCAAATCAACCTTAACCATAGCTATGATGAGCCTTATTAAGCTCTTATGGTCCTTATTACCAAGAGCATGACTCTTACCTTCTTATGAACCATATCAGTCTCAAGACTAGATTTCACCTTTCCCATATGGATATGATGTGGTATATGAGAATCCTTTTCTCCAAGAGAGAATGACTTAAATAGAGATTAAATTTATATCATATGTAAGAAAAGTATGTTTAGATTCCCAGTATGAGGAAGTGAATGAGAAATGTTTTCGTAATGTGTCTAATGATTTTGAGGAGAGTCTTAAAATTTTTAGTTTTATATAGAAAAAGTAGAAGCTTATGAGAGGCAATTTTTTTTTTGGATTAGTTGACTCAAGAACCTTCTTATATTTATTATGAACTTTCTTATATTCTTTATTCTCATAAATTTATTGATCATCTTCACTATGAGTGAATGGATATTCCTAGTTGGAGTCTAAATCCTATTCAAGAGGCTAAACATACTTATAGTTCCCTTTCTTCACCACATACCCCTCAAACTCAAGCTCTCCATGAGGACAAAAAAAATTTAGACCTTGATGAAGTAATATCCAAGCGGAAGGAGCAGAATATATAAGTTTTCAAAAGTTTCTCTTTTCCTCTTCTTCAAGATCCCCTATATGATTCCATTGCCCTGAAGATCCCAAAATCTGATCCTGATCAACCTCCCATGATTCATAGATACTCTCAATCAAATTAATTTCATCTCTCTCCCACCATCTCCCTTCTTCAAGAGGAACCTAGTCTATGGGAAATAGAGAGAGGTTGCAGCTAGCAATCAAGTTCTTGAAGAATGTGAAGAACATGCTTAAAGTGTGTATGATTAAGAGTTCTTCATCGATACTCCACTTGGAATGCATGTTGAAACTGATATTGTAGCTGATATTGAATAAGCTATCTTAGGTATACAGAAGAATAATGGTCTTGATTTGGAAGAAATCTATGAGAAATTGGTACATGATGATGTCACAAATGATGTTGAGATCTCTCCACTAAAGGAAGATCAATTTACCTTTCAAAAATATCTTATTCAAGTTGATCAAAGTGAAGATAAAAAGTATGACTGATATCTGTATTTTGAATCTCTATAAGAAATTAAAGAGTTTTGTAACGATATGTTACCCATTGGAGAGCATGATATTTAGGATTTTGATCAAGAGGCACCTATTTAATATTATTATGTAGCTTGGTTTAACTATTTAAAATTCCTTGAATAGTTGGATGAACTTGGAGTAGTTAATAAGAAGGATAAGGTTATCAAAAATCATGCATATATGAGATGTCACATGACAAGGTTGTAGTTTCCTAGAAGCATAAAACTGATATAGAAGTGCAAGGTGAATTTTTATTTGTTGTTTATTCATTTACTATTGATGGCTCACTTCAAGAGATGATAAAAAAAAAATTGGCAAAAAGGAGTGCCTCCTCAAAAGTCATGTTCAATAAACCCCCTAATCTGAAACTTGTACCATCTTTTGTAATGAGTAAATTCATGAATTTACCTTTTGATCCTAGTGGACCATGTTTTGTTGTGGTTAATTAGATTAGTTTATTTATATTTTGTCCTAGATAAGTTCTTTATTTAAACATTTAATTTTTTAGGATAGTTTCCCTACTTTCTTTTATTTTCTTCCCTATTTTCATGGAGTCCATTGTCTTTGCTAATCAATAGGTTGTCTTATAGTCATGTAATGGTCCATGTTTTATCTATAATGATCTAAGAGTTATGTATATGTTCAGAGTTCAAGCATAATAGGCATGCTATCTAGCCAAGTCACCTAAGATGTTATCCACTTTTGGCCTACATATAGAGATTTGCAGGACTGAGCAATGTTCCTAATTGAAATAAGGATCCATTGATAAAAGAGGAAGGTCATATTTCTTGCAAAGATTTTAAAACACATTAAGTTAACTTAAAGTGTAAATAATCAATTTCTAGTGGATGGGTCCAAAAGTTGCAGAGCACCCATGCCATGTCAACATTTCTTGGAATGATATGAAAGTGCATGGCATTCATCTAGTTATTTATTGTGTGCATCTTGACATTTTGGATCAAGTGGCAAAAATTATGAGTAGGCATTTTCCTGACAGCATAATTGCCTCATATGGATGACTCTCATGAAAAAGTGATCACATGGGTTTGTCTATCTTGGTACATATTTGTTATGAACTATGTTTTAGATGATCTACCAAAGCACAGTAGGAGTTATGCATGTTAAAAGTTGGCTCACAAGCATTTTCGCTATGTTTTTCATACTTAGCCAAATAAGATAGAACATCAGCAGGACATCATGTGAACTGGATATGGACTAATCAATTTGAACATTTTATATCTTCACTCAAAAGGATTTTGAGACCATCACATCAATTGGATTTGTTCATTTTGGCCTCAAGAACATCTCTTGTAATTTTGGTGCCTCTAGGATTCTTATGTTTCAAGATATAAATTATGAAAGTTGATCAAATAATGAATGATAGTCGCATGCGAGTCAAAACAAAGACACTATGCAAATACATATAAAATTAAATTTGATAGTCTATGGAATGTCAAATACATCCATGTAGACATTAAATGACATTAGCATGAACACTAATATTAATCAAGGAAAGTAACTGTTTGGATTCAAACGGTCATTAAAAGGCTTGAAGTTGGTCAATATCTAACTCTGTGTGATAAACTTCATATGGACACATAAGATTCTATGTTATATTTTTCACGTTAAAAGGTCCCCTGGTTAAATCCTTTAAATATCTACAAGTTGGACATAATTCAATGGTGCAAGGTAATCAAGATAAGTCCAATGGAGTGAATTAATTGAGAAAAGGATGAGTCTAAATTAAATCAAGGGCTCATGCTCAATCATACTAATGGTCCAACGGAGTGTATGAATTGACAATAAATTGGGAATAGGGAGATATATGGTCTATGCGAACTCATACGTCTTGATCAGATTGTGAACATGAGTAAAACTGGTTATAAAATCTAAAGAGCTAATGAGTCAAGGATATGTGGCATAAGCACATTCAGTTGGTAGAAGATATATGTCTTGTAGACATTTGTGCATAGGTAGATCAATGAAGTAAACAAGTTCAAAGAATCAATATTCTGAGTTAGCATTCAATAACTAATAGTAATGATCAAACCTAGGGGAATTTCAGTAGAATTCGAAGAGATCTTTTTTTTGACATGAATAAGCTAATACAAAGGAAACAGAGCTCGACCATAATATGGGTGGAGTTGGGGTGAATATTTTATGACAAAAAAATCAGCAAATCTATTTGAAGATAAGATGGGTCTTTTAGACCTATTTTAGTCGAAGCTTGACATTTGGTTTTAAAAATGAGACCAGGCATTCAAGTATAAGAAAACCAATAATATGATTGGTTTTCAATATATAAATTCATCTATGCTCAGTTATAGCCTCAATGAATAGATATATCCATCCACTCAAAATAGACCAAGTGAGACTCTATCAATTCAAAGGCATAAGGTATTAGTCCTCATCAATAGATCAAGTGAAAGCAGTGTGAAGTACTGAGATAATGACCAAGATGATGAATAAGGATAGTGAGCATTCAATTATTTTTTAAGGCCTTTGAAATTGTGCCTTCTTGATAATATTTTGACTCAAAAACATCCTCTAATTAGTGATAATCCATCAGAAGTAGTTGGTCCTTTTTTAATGCATGGTTACCTCTCTCTCTTTTTTTCTATAAATGCAAACTTTTAAACCTTAAAAATAGCTAGATAATCCCTCTTTTAATCATGAGTAGATTCTATCTAGATTTGATATTTGTAATCTCTTAAGATAAATAAAAGACTCCTTTTCAAATTTCATGATTTTGGTATAGTGTGTTAATGTTAGATTTATTTACATATGTTGTATAAATCTCTCCCTTGTTAAATCTTGATCTCACCTAGCTACTAGATTATATTGTTTTGAAGGTCACGTTTAGTGTTAAATGTAATTTGATTAAAGCTAATAAATTGGATACATTGACTAGTTAGTGCATGGAACCAGGACTCCCCATAAGTTCCCTTAGGTTTTGATCATTTGGTGAACCTTTGAAGGAACTACTAATGCATATACAACCATTTAGAGTTCTAGATATGATCTCATTAGTGTTTTTTAGAAGTTTAGATAGAGTGGATGAATAATCACATTGCTCATGCATCACCTCATTTACATATTTTCATGCTTTGTTACCTATTTTTCTCTCCCTTTTCCTAGTTAGTTCTAGTTTAGTTGATAAATCCAGAAGGAAGAAATAATTTTATGGGGGTGTGATCCATTATTAGGATACACACATCCTATGATCAATCCCATGTTGGTATATATTTGAGCAAAGGCACTGAATAGTCCCCTTTCTTAGTTATGGTATAATATATAACCCCAACAATAATCACTCCATGAGAACCAATAATCTCTATATTCTATGATCCCTTGATCTACTTTGAACCTGATGTACCTCTCCACCAATATACACACAATATGATCTTATGTGCCTTTATTCACAATATATACTATATGACAGTAAAATATATACTTCGTTGAGAATAATAATATTCTTAACAAAGTTTTACTTTGATCAAAATATATTAATTTTAAATTATGTTTTATCATGTGAATAACCTAAGAGATTTAATCTCATTATTTAAAATTTTGTGGAAGGACACATCGAATATGATAATCATATTCCATGACTAGGAATATATGTGTGTATCTTTTAACAACTACCTTATTGATGTTTAATGAGGAATTTAACTATTATTAGTTTAAATGAGCTGAAGGGATATGTAGAAACATTATATTATCTAAAGAGTTAAGAAACCTTAATTTAAAATCATAGAATTTGTGAACCATATGAAAAAATGATCTCTATGGATGAATATTCCATGAAAAACAATAATATTTGTGGAATTTGTGACCCCGTTTACTATGTAATCTATGAACATTCAATCCTTAGACCATAGTTAATGTTGACACAACTTATAAATTTTATTTTATTTTAGGATGAAAAATACTCATGATATTGACATGTGGAATTTTTTTAAATAGACATGTACTATTTTATTTCTTATATAATCATCAAAAAATTATTTCCTCTCAATTGTTTTAGATGGATGCATTATAATTATTAATAGAAACACAAAAAATTAGATTAGATTGATTTCGGTACCAAATTATGTTTCTTTAAAACTTTATTTTTTGATTTCATTGTTGATGATGAATAGAATTTTTCCTTAAATTTATTATTACTATATATTTACATTCCTTCTTATGTTGTTATTCACAGTCTTTTTGCCTATAATATACTAGTAAATTTAGATATTATATGTGTACATTATTTTTGTTAAAATTAGAATATTTATTTCAATTATCATGACAAAATGATTTTAATGTCTATATTTTTCTTAATGAAAATTTATTAAAGTATAATACAATTAATGAAATTTGCTATACCCCATTATTATGAAGGAGACATATCCATTTGAGATACTAACAATTTGAAGTTATAGTTTGGTTTGACCTGTAGTAATTTGGTGAAATCCAAAAAAACTATAGTACAACCTAAATCTGTTGTTATTTAACATATACTAAATTATTTTTAACTTGAATAACTCATTCTTTAACTACTAACACTTTTTATAGGGCCTATGGTAAGTTATAAAATTCATTTGAAGGATAAAACAAACTTGTTTCGGAATAGGAGAAGAAAACCAAGCAAATTCGTAAACTTGAATTTTATTTTAACATATTTGTATCCCCTTGAAACGTTATAGAATTTTAGAAATATAACTATTTATTTGAAGTCCATAACATAAAGTATAACTCCTTGAACTAACCTATAGTAACTACTATTCTAGCCCATAGCATTTATTATCCTTACTTGTAGCAGCTATGCAAACACATAACAACTATTGTGTTATTCCATTACAATTGATGTAGGTGGTTGTTTTAGAGTTATGGCAAACTTTTGTCTCATAAACACTCCTAATATACTAATATAAAGGTGGACAAGAGTTTTAAAGGATGGAGGAGATCAAAACCACATTCATCTACTTCATTTCCATTTGATTATTGGATTTATATTTCTTCTATGATTATTTTTAATAAAAAGGGGTAAAAACTTTTTTAATACTTAAAACAACAAATTACAAACTCATCATGCAAACCAAAGACAAAAAAATCCATAATCAAAGCATCACGCCTCAACACCACTAGCCTCCTCAACAAGAATGGGCTGCAACTCCTGATGTAAATCACATGACAAGTGTTCCCACTCATCCACCTTATGGTCATCTCCACCAATCGACGCCCATTTGGCCGAGTAATCTGCTGCCCTATTCCACTCTCTTGGAATATGGGCAAAAGAAACATAATCCATTAAAGAGCTGACATGTAATATCTGCTGAACTATTATGGCCAGTTGCTAGCTTACTTCAGATATTTTCCTCTCCATGAGAAAATGAATTAGGACTTGAGAATCCACTTCACAGGTCACTCACCTCCACCCTAAAGCATAGGCCTAGTTTAGGGCAAAGAGGATAGCCAACCCTTCCATTTGATTAATAGTCTGAACTCCTTGATAAGCCAAAAAAATAAAAATCACTGATCCCAAAGAGTCCCTACCAATCCCACTAATCCCAGCTGACCCGGGATTGCCCCTAAAAGATCCATCCATGTTAATTTTCAAAAGATAAGCGAGCGGGGGAAACCACTTCCCCAGCTGCTGGACTCTCTGCTTCCCCCGTTGACTCCTCCTGACTCATGCCAAAACTAGGGAAAGCCCCTGGATGCCAAACCTATTCACCGTTTCAATGTCCACCCTCATCAACGATAGAGTGACTTCACTCTTTGGTTCAATAAACTCCTAGATCATCCCTTTAATTCTATTCCAAACCTGTTAAAGCTCCAATTTTTCATCCCAAAAAATCCTATAGTTCTGTTCCAGCCACACTTGCCACAGCAAGAAGATGGGGCCCATGTACCACGCATCCTGCATGAAAGGGGTCGGAGAGGGTGGCCGGCCCAATCTAGCCCAAAAATCAGCCAGGGACATCGTGTGAATGCATTGGCTCCTCCATGCGTCCCACCAAAAATGCCATAACTGCATAGTGAAAGAGTAGTGAAAGAAAAGGTGGGAGGAATCCTCCTCCTCGCTATTACACATAATGCACTTTGAAGGGCTAGCAAAGCCCTGCTTCCAGATATTATCCCAGATTCGACATCTATTCCATACCAAAGTCCAGATAAAATAATTACATTTTGGCTAGGAGAATTCATTCCAGACTTTTTTCCACCATTAAACTTCATCTCTACCCTCATACTGTTGTGATAACAATGCCTGATAGCTAGAATACACCGTATACTTCCCCTTCAGATTCAGGGACCAAGCTAGCACATCATTGTCCATGAGTCCATTGTAGTTGCACCCAGATAGAATACACTTTAGTTCCATGCACTCCTCCTCCATACCAACAACTGACCACTCCTTTGTGGTCTTCCAACTGGTGTCTAGCAGTTGCCCCTAAAGGGTCCGAGATTTATAATCACTCACCCTTGTCCATCCCGCATCACAGAACCTATGGGACAGAGTACTAAGATGAGGATATTGGACAATAAGGGGAGGGTAACCATCCCATGAATCATGCCATGACTGAGCTTCGAACCCGCTCTTGCAAATCCAAAAAAGGCCCCTCTTAATCAATGCAAACCCTTTCTTGAGGGTCGTCCAAATTGCTAAGCCTTTGCAAGACAAGTCATACCAAGGGATGTCCTTCCGAGGGATCCCAAAGAAGTATTTGTGGGATAATACTCTAGCCCAAACCCACTCCTACTCCACACACCAACCCCAGTATAATTTGGCTGCCAAAACAATACTAGAGAGCATGGATTGCCTTAATCCCAATCCACCATACCTCTTTGGGCTGCAAACTACCTCCCACTTTATAAGACTCTACTTGGAAGAAGACAAATTACCAGCCTACAAAAATTGTCTTGTGAGGGAGTCCAGGTCCCTGACAAAGCTCATCGGTGCCACTTGTATCATACACCTATAAATAGGGAGTGCCTGCACCACTGATTGAATCAACTACACCCTCCCAACAAAATATAACCAGTGATGGGTCCAGTGATTCACTTTACTTCAGAACTTTTCCAAAATTGCCATCCAAGACTCCTTATATTTTTAGCCAGTAGAGATTGGAATCCCAAGGTATAGCAATGGGAGATTCTTGATTTGAAACCTGAGGATATGAGCAACTCTTCTTTGTATGGATAGAGGGGTATTAAATAAAAATATAGAAGACTTTCCCTCATTAATTACCTGACCAGACGTGGTAAGGTAGGAATCTAAGCTTTTACGGATGTTAGATGCCTCCCTCATGGTCGCCATACCCATCAGTGCCACATCATCCACAAACTAGAGGTGGGATTGTACTGGAAGACCTCCACCCGGATGCCAACCCTAAATAGCTCCTTCCTCCACCTTTCTTTTGATCAACTGACCCAAGCCCTCCACTAACAAAAGAAACAAGTAGGGAGATAGAGGGTCCCCTTGCCATAGCCCATGAGAAGCCCCAAAGAGATTGGAGTGCTCGCTGTTGATTAGTTCAAAAAAAGAGGTCAAGTTCACACAACTCATAACCCACCATATCCAATCCTCCTTAAAATTGAAGGCACCCAAAATCTTCTGGAGGAATTCCCACTAAACTCTATCATAGGCCTTGGACATATCCAATTTGATAAACATTGCCTTATCATTAGACTAAATCATGGAGTGGATAGTCTCAGTTTCCACCACCACCCCATCCAAAATCTATCGGCCCTCCACAAAGCCTCCTTGATCCTCAGAAATAAGCACTAGTAGCCACTTCTTTGACCTCTCAGTGATCAGTTTAGATATAATTTTGTAAGTGACATTGCAGAGGGAAATGGGCCAAAATTGACTCAACCGGTCAGCCCCCTCACCCTTGGGGATGAGAGCCAGAAAGGTGGAGTTCATAGCCCAAAGCATTTGTTTGTTCATCTGGGACTCTTTAACCATGGCCAATAAGTTGGAATTAATGATTTCCCAAAATTCTTAGAAGAACTCAATTGGGAAACCATCTGGGCTAGGTGCCTTACCTTTTGGCACCATGAAAACAATTCTCTTTAACTCCTCCCTAGATATCTCCTTCATCAGATGCTCCTTCATTTCCATGGTCACCAAAGAGGGAATGTAGGATAGTATCTGAGCCTCAGTCATCGGTTCCCCCTGTGCTTCCTCCTTAAAAAGAGAGGTAAAATGCTACATTATTTCATTATGTATCCCCTGCATAGAAGAGATAGTCTCCCTGCTGTCCGCCACCAAGGAAGAAATCACATTACCATGCTATTTGGCATGGATCGAGTTGAAAAATAAGGTAGTATTCTTATCCCTTTCTTGAATCCAGTCAATCTAGGCCTTCTATTTCCAAAAGATCTCCTCTCTTAGCTCCCATTCCTCTAATGTTTTTAGAGCCTTGGCTTCCTCCCTCAGCAGGAATTCATTCATTCCTTCCTTCCTGATGACTCTAGTAATGGCATTCAGCTCCCTTTGAGCCTCAGTTTTTCGTTGGAAGATATTTCCAAAACTCTGTCGATTCCACCTCTTAAGCTGGTATTTAACGAATTGTAGAAGCTTAGTGAAGGTGTACATTTTTGTCCCAACAACAGGGCTACCATTCCTCCACCAATCTTCCACACACCCAAATAGGTCTGGATCCCTTAACCACATAAGCTCAAACTTTAACGTAGTTTTTGAGGACTACGCACTGAAGAGATTATCAATTTAATGTGCCAATGGTCTGACCCTCTCCAATCAAGTATTTCCATGATAGATGTCCACAAACCCGCTACCCAATAACAGGAGGTCAAGAAATGATCCAGGCACTTAGCTTTACATCTGTCCCCTAGCCTTCTATTATTTTTAGGTAAAGCGTCCATTGCCTGGCTTAATATCCACCAGGTTGAGGTCCACAATATGATCCAAGAGAAATAAAGGATATGGCTCTAGCCTTGCATTTCCCCCTATTTTCTCTGTTAAATCTAGAATAGCATTAAAGTCCCCACCAATAATCTAGGGTAGGTAAGGAAAAAATTAGTGCACAAGGTGGAGATTTTTCCAAACTAGGAGCTTACCTTGGAAGTCTGTAGGAGCATAGATGTTGGAAAAAAGAACTGATTCACCCGACTCATTGCACGAAGCCACCATGGATAGAGAAGACTTAAAGGTGATCAAAGACACTGGTTGGATCTTCTGCGAGTTCCAAAAACAAGCCACACCCCCTAAAGACCCCTGAGCACCAATGCACTAACATAGACCATGTTCCAAATATTAGGAGCAATGCTCATCATATCATCCACTAAAACCTTCATCTCCTAGAGAAAAAGAACATCAAGAACATGGCTTCTAACTAATTCTTAAACAAACTTTTGTCTAGGGCCACTGTTTAGGCCCCTTACATTCCATGAAATGATGATCATTTCAGAGGAGATAAAAAGTGGGAGTCAAGGGTCTTAACAACACCTGACTCAACCAAGGTCTCCCCAATCATCTTAATTTTATTAGTGTCCTTCTTGCACCCCATTTTAACACTTTAAAAAAAAAAACCCCTTCTTCCCCTCCTTTTGAAGAATGCCCAGGTGAGGGGAAAGTTTCCCACGCTTATCCAATTCTGCCACCGTTGTCCTTGGTGTGAGGTCCACGTCCTCAACATGATGTCCTGGGTCATCATTTGCCTCCACCGCCATCTGTTCTCCTACTTTCTCCTCCAAAACCATGGGTAAGGCCAACTCCACCTGAAGATTTGAATGAAGATTAGTTGAGTTAATTACCAATCTGGGACTGCCCCCAAGCTGCTCCACACTCAATAGTCCCAGATTAATTTCTTGCTATCCTAAATCATCCAAGGTTTCAAACTTGTTGAAGGAATCATCCTCGTATCGCTCCATAAGGAACCTCTTCTGGCCTCTATTACAGTTTTGAGCCTTCACCTAAACAAAGCCATCAGCATCCTTGCCCTCACTAAACCCAAGCTTCTTCCCTATTTCAACACTTGGAGTACTACTAAGAGGTGGTGGATGTTGCTACTCCATTGGCTTTGACTTCGGGAATCTCTGCACCAATTGTCCATATTCATGGAATAAGCTACACTTGAAGGGCAAGGTCTCATAGTCTAGTTGTTGCACCCATGAATATGACCCCACACTCATCTCTACTGCATCAGGTAATGGTTTGCTCAAATCAATTTCTACACAGATATGAGCAAATGTCATGACTTTCTTGCCTAAAGTCTGTGTTGAAGACCCCACTAGCCTTTTGAGTGTCAAATCTAACATCTGGAGGACATCCTCATGACAACATTCAATAGGAAATATGGGTAGCCTAACCCACACCAGAACTCATTTAGGTAGTTCCTCAGAAGGATTGAAGCCTACTTGCCAAGGTTTAATAAAAAGCCCAACCTGATTATAAAAGTAAGGCCCTCCTTCAAAAACCCTATTTCGATCAGCCAAGCATGAAAACATCACCATAAAGTAGTTATTTGCCAATAACATAATCTCCATTTCCCCCTCACGTTCCCACACTCTCCTAGCCCAACTCTCTAGGAAATAAAGGGAGAATTTCAATCCCAAAAACTTACAGTACAGTGAGTGCTTAGAATAATATTCAACATCCTCAAAAATCATATCAAAGGGGATTACCATTTTAGGATGCTCCTTACACCATTCCAGGCATCCATTAATATTCATGATATGGGACCCTCCAGGCATGCTCCAATCTG
>JARHVA010005856.1:52500-102500 GCA_037957365.1 Torreya grandis
AAATAATCATATTTTTTATCACCGTCACACTACAATCCATCATCCCAAAAACCACCATAGGTCCCATATAGTTATCCAAATAGACATGTTACTCTTATGTATGCTCCATAAGTAGGGTAAAGTGTTCAATTTTTCCATGTAGTTCCTTCATGTTTGAGTCTTTTACGTACTTTACTAATTCCTCAATATTTTTAATATGTTAGAGGTATAATCACTGAGAGGGGGTGAATTAGTGATCCCATATATTTTAATTTCAATTACAGTCCTTTAAAATATTACCCAATCAATATATATGAATTTGATCAAGAAACATTAAAAAGAGGGCTCATTCATTCAATACATACACATGATCAAACACATAACACATAGTTCATGTGGGAAACCCTCATGGGGAATAAAACCCACTCTAAAGCCTACAACACAAATGGACTACTATCCTATAATAAATTTAAATAAGATATTGATCAAATCCTTTAGACTAGAAAAACTTGATTATGTCTTCCTAACCAAAGGTATTTAGTGAAAGACCTATTTCACAAGGAGAAACTACCCTTAAGGAAGACCAAATCCTTTAGACCCTCCTTTTAACACCTCCACCATAGAAATGATGTATTCAACACCTAATGAAGGATATATATTTTCTTACCTCTACAGAAACTCTCTCTCTATCTCAAATATGTCTCCCACATAGGTGCATGTCATAAAATCTTTCCTTCTTCACTCAAACTATCGTCATATGCACACTCAAACTGCTTCACATATCCTAAAAAATCAAGTGCTATTTTTTAAAATCATAAATATGACCTACAGGTCATAGACATAGTTATTAAACTATTATCCTTATCAACTCATCAATTTCGCATGGTACCTCTCCTCTCCACAACTCTCACATCCACCTTGCACATGTCTCTCTCACATTCAAGTCTAGAAACCAACACATTTTGTTCCACTATATATAGATAAATAATTAGATATCAAGTCCAAAATAATCCTTGTCAACCATGGTACATGCCTTCATGCTTAATTCATCTCACATGGGTGACGCTTAAGCATAAACCACTTTAAAATAGGACTAACTCACTTTTAGGTCCTATCAAGACCCATTCAACACTTTGACACTTATTCAAGCAAAGTAAGAACATAGGAACACTTTAAAAATGAACACACCCTTTTAAAATGATATATATGTCCTCCTTAATTACCAACAACCATAACATTACCCATTTTCTTAAGCACAATTTGCTCAAACAACTCTCTGTAAACACAATCATTATGAGAGACACATAGTCACCTTTTAACCCTTTGTTCATACTACATACAATTGTTGAAACCTTCATAATTCTCAAAAACCATCCTAACATATTACACAACAATTTTTAATCTACAACTCATCAAGATATATTAAAATAATATCAAAACAATCTCGAACGATATTCTTGCATTACTTGCAGAACATGCATAAACATAATCTAAACTTTACAACTCAATGTATTTCTTTATACACACTTGAATATCATAAAATCAATATTGTAAAATGTACCTTGCATTCATATACCACTTTTATTTTTACTACATGGTCAAATTCATTCTAGATCAAAATATATGACTCATAAACTAGACACTAGTTTTTTCCCTTGTTAATATTCAAATATTTAAATGTCAATGGCCATAGTTAAACTTTGAACACTAAGCTCACATATCGTGTCCTTATTTCTTAGATAAAATATGAAACATTTATTTTTTTCAAACTTTAATTCATAGACATCAATGATTCAAACATTAAACCTCCATCACTTTGACCTCATCTCATGCATTCTTGCAATGTTGACTTATCGTGCACCATCAATCTCTACAGATCAACCAGGTCTTTAAGTAGCAATGATCACCATTTGATCAATCTATACGATCATTCATTTGACATTATATCCTTATCCTATACTCTTTTTTAGTCATTAAACCTCAAAAACTTCATTAAATCTTCCTCAATACATATTATTAGATCATGATATATATGATTGCTCATGCATTGTTGGTTCTTCATTTGGTCCTAATGTTTAAATCTATTAACTAGAGAACACTTTGACCTATTTTAACTATTACGCACCATATATATTTAATATATGAAATACGATGATCTATTGGATATCCATTTGGTCTAGAACTTTAACTTTGTGCAAAAAAGACTAAATATGGGGACCATTGTTATTTGCTTGTAAGGCCAACTTTGCACCTACATATCTTTTATTGTGTTCACTCACATGTTCTCAAATCTAGACCATATGATCTCCTCACATATAAAAATCCAATCATGTAACAATATTATCCTATAACCATTACATGTCTGAGATATATCTCCATGAAAATGCTTTCTCAAAATATTCTCTCATAGATCCAACTATGCTTGGAAATTGTTTGGGAGGACAACATTGAACATGCATATCTTTTGGCACACTTCAATGCATGATCTAAATTTTATAAAAAATCATCTAGGCTTAAAATTTAACAAAACCATATGATCACCTTATTATGAAATCTTCACATGTGTGAGATATGCCACCGTCAAAATGGGTACTTAACTCTTTGTTATCTCATGCAAATTTAGCTAAGTATGGGAAAACAATATCAAACAACCTAGGAGCCCAAATTTTCACTTGTATATATTTTTAATTACTTAGGTGCATGACCTAATATTTATTTCATAAGAACTTGGAAAAATACTATAAAACCCCATATGACAATTTCTTCTTGACACCTTCATTCATAAAAATGATGACATCATCAACATGATTACCCAACCTTATTTGAACATAAAAGACATTATCAAAATGCCTTAGAGCCCAAATTTATAGCTACATATTATTGACTATGCTTAGGTGAATGAATTGATAATTAGTGCATAGAAAATAAGGACTAATTTTATCATAAACATATGACCAATTCCCCCTGACTCATCCACACATGGTAGTTATGATGTCATCAAACTGCATACTCAAAATTACTACCATTTGATCCAAAATGTCTACATGAGAACAATGATAAACCAAGTGAATTCTAATTATGCACACAAGTATGCAAATCATTATTGAGTTCTAATAATACCCCTTGCACATGCTCAAATCACCATAATCATCCTTAAACATATCTAATCAAGCCAAAACTGAACATCAACCAAGCCTCCTTTAAGCACACTAGGACAATCACATTGCAAATTTTTTCATTGTTACTTATGTTATCATAGCACTCCATCCACTCACCAAGAAATGTCTATGACATCACCATGGCATCACTGATAGCTCTCCAATAATCTCACCCTTTGTCATTGACTTCAATAAATATCATTCATATCACCTTATTTCTCTTCAAGCACTCTCACAATAAGAACATTATCTCCTTTTGACACAATGACAATATGGGCACCAATCTGATCTTGAGGACCTAAAAGGACCATAATATAAGAGATGACCACCTTATAAAGATGATACAAACTCCCCCTTACCTTGAGCCTACCTGTTTTTGCCTTGACAACTTCCTCTTTCTATGTGCTGAAACATTTCAACTAGGCACTACAACAAATGACGAAATAGCACACAATAAAACTAAAATCTAATGGAACTTACCAAGAATCCTCTGAGAAGGACTCCCCCTAAGAGTTTTGAGACATTGCACCACTTGTTCATCTTCAAATATCCATACACCATGAAGAACCATCATACATGCTTACTAGCCTTCTCTATCAAACCACCTCAAGAACCACCAATAGAACTTCATGCCACTTACCAAATAGGAAGTGTGTAATAATCCAATATAAAAACTCACTTGAAATAATCATGCCTTGATATTTTTGAGGAACTAAACAAAAAACATTTTTCTTCACATTAGGCCTATCTACTTTCCTTATAAACATATCTAGAACCTGTAGGGCCCTTAAAAGTTTGTAGACATGAATTCAAGACATAAGACATATCCAAATCACTCTCATATGCCCCCTCAATCACACTAGTTTTTAATAAATAGCTCATCATCATAAATATACTTCCTTCACAAACCAACTACCTAATTAGGCCTCCAACTTGATAAAAACTTGAATAACTAAATAAAATCAAACCTTCAAATCTCTATGAGGTTTTATTTGACAACCCATTTGGCCCATTCAACATATTAAGAAACCTCATACCTCAAATAATAAATTTGATCACTTTTCTAGCAAAGTCGAAAACCCTAGAATCTCAAAACTAACAAGGTCAACACAATACCTTCTAGTCAACTTCCACATTTGAAACTTATCATACACCTAGAAAAAACCATTACACACTTTTGGATAAATATTTAAACTTCCAAACCATTTGTAACCCATACATCCTATAACCCATTTTAGGGCCTACATACTCTCAAGCACAAACTGGGAAACCTAAGATCAAATAAACATCTCCAATTTGACTATAACATAACATCAGACCACAAGACCACCTAAAGCATGCTATAACAAGTTCAAAAAAGTTTCTATCAAAAAATATCATCTTGACAAATCACAAATCCTCTTTTTCCACTTAAAAACCTAGAGACTAGACATATATAGCTATGACATCATTCTAACATCACCACAACATATCTTCCATTTGGACATACCTACTCCTCACTCATATCTAGCTTTCTAGGACCACTAAATAAGACCACAACAAAACATGCTTCTCCACTGAAGAGAGTCTCGTAAGAAGCATAGACAGAGACATCCTTTGTACCACAATCCTCTAAAATAAAGTGAAGCTAGGAGTGGTCCACATCTCCTCAGTAACCCCTAGAATCCTCTAATATCTAAAAGACTTCTTGTTTTTGTTATTCTTCTCATTAATATAAACTATGATAATTGGTTCCTATTAATATATCATTATCCTTCTCTTCTAAGATAGAATTAATAACATGTGGAACAACTATGGAATTTTGACATACCTTTTCATTTGAAGAATCAACTTTGCAACATGGAACCTCATTACTAGGAATGGATGACTAATGTCATCTAGATAAAGCCTTATGAACAATAATAAGATGCCCAATTTGATCCATACATATCTCAGAATTAGCCTCAACTAGTACCTTGATCTTCTCCTTGAGCTTGGTCTCTTCATTCTCAACATGAGCAGACATTGAGACCTATTGGGACTCTTCAAATTTAGAAGTGTTCTCCACCTTAGAAAATAGATTAATTAGACCTATAGACTATTCATAATTCCTACTTAACACCTTTGGTCTCCATGATCTGACTTTCCTTCTTCCTTACACTCTAGGATCTTGATTAAATCCATTCTAACTTGTAGACCTCTACTTTCATAAACTAGCAATGTGTCCTTTCTTTTAATAATTGAAGCACATCATACCTTTTACAAAAATATCATTCTATATTACCATATTTGGAAAAAATATTATAATGTGTCTTAATTCATAACAACTGTAGCACTTAATATCTTTTGAAGGAAAATCAACTATCCTTACCCTAAACAAATAATGTTTTGCAAAGTGTCCTATATTATGATAGTTGAAACACTCATCCTTTCTCACTAATTTTAACTGATGAACCACATAATAATTCCATTCAATTTCATTTTTAACTAGTCTTCTACATTCTCTATATCCATGCCCAAACTGGTTTCAAGTATAGTAGTAACTATTAAAATTTGTAACCTCATCGTATTTTATTGTTTGATCTATTTTGTATTTATTCTACCAGCACCTTTATTCTTTATTTGATGATTTATCTTCAAACACTGATCGACCTTAATCTTAATGACATTCATGTCAATTTGAGAAGTAACTTTAGGATCTTCATTAAAACCCAATCTAGATCTATCACTTTTTGACTTTTGACTCTTTAGGAGATCATCCATATCATTAAAACTTTTATCAAACTTAACAAACGATTTTAACTTTCTTGAAGAATTCTCTAACTCATATTTCAAATACATAATCTCAAAATCATACCTTAAATATTCTTCTTATTTAGCTTTAAGCTTCTCTATAGGATTTCCAAATGATAACTAAAATACTTTACCATATCTTCATGTTTCTTATTGTCTTCATCCATTCTTTCCTTATACACACTTAATTTCTCCTCAAAGTCATCAAATTTATATTTTATCTTCTTATTGATATTATTTTCAATCTTCAGTTCTTCATGAGCATTTGTCAATACAGTCTCATAGTCCACCTCATCTTCTTCATCATCATCTAAATCACACCATGTAGACTCCTTTCAATGTGAGAAACTACCTTCCCTATCCATGAACATATCTTCATTGTTAGCAGGACCATCATCTTCATGATCATATTTTCAAACAAGAGCTTCATTCTCATCTGATGAGCTGCAATCTTGTTTAGTGTAGAGGCTCTTCTTGTACTTGAAATACTTCTTATTATTGTCAAACCATCTGAATCACATTTTTCTTTTATTAGACCTGACTGATCTCTTTACACCATCATGACCTTGATCATATTCTTCATCATCATCCTTATTATACTTATGAGGGCACTTATTAGCAAAACGTCCTATCTCACCACAATTGAAACACTTGAGGGATAGTTTACCTTTATACTTGGTTGAACCTATTCTCAATATCCTTGAAATTAAAACAATTATCTCATCTTCATCTATATCAAGACTTTTATCCTCCTAGAGTTTCTTACCTTGGAAATTCTTCTTTTTCTTCATTTTAGTCTTGAAAGCTTCTTCCTTGCTTGGTTCTATGTCTTCATTCTTTCTCATCTCATAGACAGTAAGGGTAACACGTAATTGATCCATCTTCAACCGAGTAAGGTCATGACTCTCTTCTATATCAAATAATTTTGTATCAATATTGAGGGATAGAGACATTAATACCTTTTGAACTATAATAGTTTCTTTAAGGTTATCTCCAAGACCTATGATGATGTTCACAATCTCATCAACTCTGTACAAAAAGGATGCCATAGTATCTTCTCCATTTATTTAGAGACTTTGAAATTTCCTTATATGAGTCTACAACTTATCAAGCTTAACTTTTGAAACTCATTCATAAACGACCTACATTTTTTCCCATATCTCTTTAGCAGATTTACAATGTATGACCTTGGTGTATTCAGTCTTTGAAACACCACAAGTAATAGCATTCATTTCCTTGCAATTATTCTCAAACAACTTCTTGTCTATAAAACTAGATGGAGGAATTGTAGGAGCAACACATCCATCTACAATAAATTTTTGAATATCAAACCTTAGAGACATAATGAATGTCCTCATCCTAACACTCCAAAATGCATAATTGGATGCATTGAACATCAACATTTTCCTAGTAGTTAATCCTTCTTGATGACTACCCATATTATACCTTGGATCACCTTCAAGTTGTTAAGACATTAGAAAAGGACCTAATCTAATGCCAATTATTAGAGTTATTATAACTGGAGGGTGAATCATTGAGCCTAGATATTTCAATTTAAATTAAAATCCTATAAACTATTAATAAATCATCATATATGAATTTTTTCAAGTAACATTAACAAGAGAGATCATTCATTGAAAACATACACAAGACCAAACACATAACACATAGTTCATCTGGGAAACACTCATGTGGATTAAAACCCACTCTTAATCATACAACACAAATGAACTGCTATCCTATAATAAATTACAAACAAGAGACTAATCAACTCCTTTACAGTAGCAAACCTTAATCATATCATCCTAACCAAAGGTATTTAGTGAAACACCTATTTCACAAGGAGCAACTACCCCTAGGAAAGACCAAGTCCTTTAGACCCTCATTATAACACTTCCACTTTATAAATGATGTATTCAACACCTAATGATAGATCTATATTTTATAAGCTCTACAAAAAATCTTTACTTGTTCACTCAAAATATCCTCATATGCACACTCAAAACTCTTTTGACTTACTAAAAATAAAAAATCACTTTTATGAAATTATAAATATGACCTATAGGTCATACACATAGTCATTAATTTTCCCTACTTATCAACTCATAAATTGGGCACACTACCTCTCCTTCACTTCACAACTCTCACATCCACCTTGCACAAGTCTCTCTCATATCCACGTAAAGAAACCAACACATTTTGTTTCACTATATATATATATATATATATGTATGTATAATGAATTAAAAATTCCACAATAATTATTTTCATCCACAATACATTCCTTCACCCTTATAGCATCTCACATGGGTCACACTTAATCATAAACCACTTTCATATAGGCCTAAGTCACCTTTAGGTCCTATTGAGACCCATTTAGATATTTGACATTTAATCGATAATAATAAAAACATAATAACACTTTATAAATACATGAACCCATTAAACATTATTTATATGCTCTCTTTAGGTTGAAACAACCATTACAATACCTAGTTTCTTAAGCACAATTTGTTCAAACAACTCTCTATACACATAGCCAACTTCTAAGCCTCTATTAATATTGTATTTGATTTTTTAAACATTCATAATGTACACATATCATCCTCATGGATTATAAAACATTCCCTAGTTTTAAATTTATCAAGATATATCAAAACAGTATCAAAAAAAGCTCGAGCAGTCTTCTCAAGTTACTTGCAGAACATGCATGAACACACATTCATATTTAGAGCTCAATATATTTCTATGTACATAGTTTCATATCTTAAAATCAATATTTTATTATGTAACTTATATTTATACACCACTTTTATTTTTACTACATGGTCATATTCATTATGCATGAAAAGATATGACTCAAAAATTAGACACTCATTTTCCCCTGGTTAAAATTCAAATATTTAAATGTCAATGGTTATAATTAAACATATAACACTAATTTGTCATCTCATGTCCTCACTAATCAGATAGTCATTACTAATTTAAAATTTAAACCTTAGTCACTTTGACCTCAACTCGTGCAATCTTATAATGTTGGTTTATCGTTCACCGTCGATCTCTACAGATCAACTAATTATTTAACTAGCAATGCTCATAATTAGATCAATCTATATGATCATCCAATTTCCATTAGATCCTTATTTCTTTATTTTTCTTAGTCATTAAGTCTCAAACACTTCATACCATTTCATTCGATACACGTTATTAGATCATGATTTGTATGATTTCTTGTACACCATTGGATCTTCATTTAGTCTTTATCTTTGACTCTATTAACTACTGAACACTTTGACCTATTTGAATTTTTTCATATCATATATCTTCACTGTATGAAATCCCACAAGTCATTGGATCTTAATTTGGTATTGAAATTTAACTTTGTGTTGAAATGACTAAGTATGGGGACCACTACTATCTCCTTAAAAGGCCAACCTTACACATCCATATCTTTTACTATGCTCAGTTACATGCTCTATTTGCATCATATGATCTCCTCACATAGGAGAATCCAAACATGTGATAATCTATTCCTGAAAACCTTATATCTGTGAGATATATCAAAATTAAAATGCCTTCTCAAAATCTTCTATCATAGAGCCAACTATGCTTAGAACTTTTTTGGTAGGCCAACTTTGAACATGCATATATTTTGATGTGCTTTAGTACATTATCTAATTTTTAGTGTAAATTGACTAAGACTAGAAATGAATAAATCCATATGATCAGCATGTTGTGAAATATACACATGTGCAAGATATGCCACCATCAAAATGCCTACTTGGTTCTTTATTGTCTCATAAAAATTAGGCTAAGTATGTGAAAATAATATCAAACTATGTGGGAGCCCATCTTTGCACTTGCATATATTCTGTCACACTTAGGTTCATGACCTAAAATTTAGCACTTAAGGACTAGATAAAATACAAAACAAATTCATGTGACCATTTCCTCTTGAAACCTTCATTAATGTGAATGATAACATCATAAACATGCTTACTCAGTTCTATTTGAATAAAGAAAACATTGTCAAAAAACCTAAGAGCCCAACTTTGCACCCACATATCTTTCATTGTGGTCATAACTTGAGAATCAATGCATAACAACTAGGGACTAATGTGATAGAAATGATATAACCAACTCCACTTGATACATCTACACATGGTAATTATGATGTCATCAAAATGGCTACTTAAAATTATTTCCATTTGACCCAAAATGTCTAGATGAGAACAATGATGAACTGAGTAAATTACACTCATGCATACAAGCACTCAAACCATTTTTTACATTTAATAGGGCCCCTTACACATTTTAAATTCACCATACTCATCCCTAAACATCTATAATCAAGCCAAAATTGAAGATCAATGAATCCTCCATTAAGCACACTAGGACATGCACTTTGCACACTTTATCATTGTTACTTAGTCTATAAAATCACTCCATCTACTCACTAGGACACCTTCATGACATCATTAACAACTCTCCAATAGAATGTTCCCTTTTTCAATATTTTTCCAATTTTTATAGAAATATCAATAACAAAGTCATCAATAAATTTGATATAATCTTATTTTGATTCACTCTCAATAATAAGAATAAAATTCTTACTAATGGAAAAAGAAAGTCTCAACAAAATAACATCACCAATAGGATACATATAAAATGTGTGTGTGTGTGTGTGTGTGTGTGTGTGTGTGTGTGTGTGTGTGTGTGTGTGTGTGTGTGTGTGTGTGTGTGTGTGTGTGTGTGTGTGTGTGTGTGTACATGTATGTGTATATGTATATATATCTATGTATGTATGTATATGTATATGTGCATGCATGCATACATACATACATGTATGTATAGTAATAAAAATTACATATGATAATACAAAAAAAATTCATAGATTTTTTCAAATAAGTATAGTGTAGCATTATTTATAAGGTTTAGTTAGAGTATTTTATTCAAATGAATATCATTATGTTTTAAAAATTTAATAGTCAAGTTAATCTACATATTCACCATTCATAGATTACATATCATCTGTGCATTCCATCTAAATGACTAAGAATACAAAAAATAAAACATACATATAGTACATCGATTAAAATAACATGTGAGAACATGATATTTCATTAATAATTATTTAGACCATAGGGTTTCCTCACTTTTCCCTTTCCCTCTTCCTCTTTATTTAGATTTAAACATCTATAATATCTATCCTATGATGGCACATTATTAAAAATGGCTCAACCCAATACACATTCTTTGATACATAATCCTCGTCGACCCTTGCATATTGACTATATTTAATCATTATGGTCTACATTGATCTCACATGATCACATTAAATTATATTTATTCTTACCAATTGGGGGAACTCATAATCATATCTACAAATACTTTGAGATAAAATATTGTGATTCATATATATGTGGTGGAATATTATTTTCCTTCACTTCATCCACAATTCTATGTTGCTAACTCCATGTAGACTTTGATTTAACCTATGACATGAATTGTTTGGATTCCTCCCATTCTTATATTTTTAATATCCACCATTAAATTCTAGTGTATTTATCACATATATAGTATAATGCATATCGTGATATATATGCATGAGAATCTAGATGTACACATGATACATTATACATAGATTCTTAGATGTAGGGATTTTCAATATCCAAGGGTTGTGCCATTATTTGGGGGCATCTGATTCCCTATGGTACATTATTAAATATTATATCCTTATATTGAATTTCCATCATTATGTTAAGATACATACATTTATTACATATGTATTACTCTTTTTTATGTTTTATAAAGTAATACATTTTAAGGGTATGTTATAGTGTTATGTTGTGACTTTTACATAGATTAATGATGTAGACTAGTTTGAATTGTTCTATGATTCATTAATTTAATTAATTTATTATAGGTTAATAATTTATTATTTTTTGTGTGGATATTTCATTAGTATATGACATTTTTTATGATGTGTTTAATTTGATGCATCATTCTTTCATCCCTTGTCATAATGTATTAATTTTTATTTATTCTCTTTCCTTATTCCCTAACATTTTACTCCTTTATTTTCTCTGTTTGTGAAATTTGATAGTCCATTGATTGTACCTATTTCCTTGTGTGACATTTTAGTATCAATTGTATGTGGGTGTTTCACTATGTGACATTGAATGTTTTTAGATTTTCTTTATTTTGCATATCATGTCTATGAAATTGTTTAATTATGAAAGGTTACATCTAAGATTATATATTGATATTTCTTTGGACATTATCCATATCACACATGTTTCTTCTTTATTTCATTCCATGATCTATATTATGCATACTTTATTTCTAGGTTTTATTTTCATTGATTATATATGTGATAATTATTAATACATGCCTAAGTTATATAAATATCATTACATGAAACTTTTATCACATAGGATACATCTTTGATATAGGCATTGACAATTTATTAATACTATGATAACACATTTTCCATATGTTAGAACATTAATTACCTATTTATATATTTATAGATAACATGATATTAATAATGATTTTATTTTGAAATGAGTAATTAATATGCTACAATAATTATATTAAAATTCAGGCATAGGGGGATTTCTATAGAGATTATACTTTCACATAGGATAAATTTTCATATTTTAAGTAACATTGTGTTATTCATTTGGTTCATATTATGTGACATATGTATGTACAATGAAAAATAATTTGAGTGATATCAAATTATGAGATTTAGGGACATTATCACATTTTGGTAGAACAAAATACATTTTGTTGACACTTTGTGTCATATTGAGACATTTTAAATAGATTTAGTGGTATAACTATGGATCATCCAACCAAATTTTATGGATTTCATATTTTCATGTTGCTACCACTACAATAACATTTTATTGACATTTACATGTGAGCCTAATATGGGGATTCATCACTTACATCTTGAGTTTCAATATCATTTAAATAAGTAAATGTAATTCATTTTCTATGTCACCAAATGTTATAGGTATTATTCCTTCTACATAATTCTTTAATAATTTATCTTCCAAACCCATGCATTTAAATATTTAAGTTCATCTTGATGGAATAATATCCACATGATATTCTACATTGGGGATTCATAACCACTAACATCTAAATGGTTCAAAAGGAAATGTTATTCTCCTACTTATGTGTGAATTCTTTCCTTGATTTTAATCTTTCATGTATCCATTTACATTATATTTCATACGTATATTCAAATTGATATATACATTTCCTATATATGGTTTACATGGAGAAAACTAAACCTTTAGATCATGTGCCAAATACAATGTGTGTTAACAAACTAAGGTGGATGTCTTTATCCTTCTATTACAAAATTATCTTTAACTTAATTTAATTTAATTAATTTTTTTAAGAACATTAACAAAGGTGTATACCTCTAAGTATGAAAACCCAACAAAATCAAACATGAAGGCTGATAGACAAATTATGAAAACCAACATGAGACATATGAATGTTATTCAAATATAAAAAATATATAGAAAAGTGGCACCAAAAGAAAAGAAACAATAATAAAAAAAATTACCATCCTAAAAAAGGATGATAAAAAGTCAAATATTCATATTTTTTTATCACTGCCACACTACAATCCATCATCCCAAAAACCACCATAGGCCCCATATAGTTATCCAAATAGACATGTTACTCTTATGTATGCTCCATAAGTAGGGTAAAGTGTTCAATTTTTCCATGTAGTTTCTTCATGTTTGAGTCTTTAACATACTTTACTAATTCCTCAATATTTTCAATGTGTTAGAGGTATAATCACTGAGAGCGGGTGAAATAGTGATCCCAAATATTTTAATTTCAATTAAATTCATTTAAAATATTACCCAATCAACATATATCAATTTGATCAAGAAACATTAACAAGAGGGCTCATTCATTCAATGCATACACATGATTAAACACATAACACATAGTTCATGTGCGAAACCCTCATGGGGAATAAAACCCACTCTTAAGCCTGCAACACAAATGGACTACTATCCTATAATAAATTTAAATAAATGACCAACCAAATCCTTTAGACTAAAAAACCTTGATCATATCTTCCTAACCAAAGGTATTTAGTGAAACACATGTTTCACAAGGAGAAACTACCCTTAAGGAAGACTAAATCATTTAGACCCTCCCTTGAACATCTCCACCATAGAAATGATGTATTCAACACCTAATTATTGATATATTTTTTCTAACCTCTACACAAACTCTCTCTCTATCTCAAATAGGCCTCTCACATAGGTGCATGTCACAAACTATTTCCTTCTTCACTCAAACTATCCTCATATGCACACTTAGACCACTTCACATATCCTAAAAAATCAAGTGATATTTTATAAAATAATAAATATGACCTACAGTTCATTAACATTGTTATCAATCTATTATTCTTATCAACTCATCAAATAGGCATGGTACCTCTCATTCTCTCCACAAGTCTCACATCCACCTTGCACCAGTTTCTCTCACATTCATGTCTAGAAAACAACACATTTTGTTTCACCATATATAGATAAATAATTATATATCAATTCTAAAATAATCATTTTCATCCATAGTACATGCCTTCATTCTTAAGTCATTTCACATGGGTGATGCTTAAGCTTAAACCACTTTAAAATAGGACTAAGTCACTTTTAGGTCGCATGGAGACCCATTCAGCACTTTGACACTTTTTCGAGCAAATTAAGAACATAAGAACACTTTAAAAAGGCATACACCATTTCAAAACTATATATATTACCTCCTTAATTACCAACAACCATAACATTACCCCTTTTTTTAAGCACAATTTGTTCAAACAACACTCTGTACACAAAATCATTATGAGAGAACACATAGTCACCTTTTAGCCCTTTTTTCATACTGCATATGATTGGTGAAACCTTCATAATTCATAAAAACCATTCTAACATATTATAAAACACTTTTTAATTTATAATTCATCAAGATATTTTGAAACAATACTAAAACAATCTCAAACGATATCCTTGTGTTACTTCCAGAACATGCACAAACATACACCCAACTTTACAACTCAATATATTTATTTGTACACACTTGTATATCTTAAAATTAATATTTTAAAATTTAACTTTCATTAATATACCAATTTTATTTGTACTACATGGTCAAATTCATTCTAGATCAAAAAATTTGACACATAAACTAGACACTAGTTTTTTCCCTTGTTAATATTCAAATATTTAAATGTCAATGGCCATAATTAAACTTTGAACACTAAGCTCACATCTCGTGTCCTTGTTTCTTCAATAAAATATGAAACATTGATTTTTTTTAACTTTATTTCATAGACACCAATGATTCAAACATTAAACCTCCATCACTTTGACCTCATCTCACGTAATCTTGCAATGTTGACTTATCGCGCAGCATCAATCTCTACAGATGATCTAGGTCCATAAGTAGCAATCCCCACCATTCAATCAATCTATACGATATTTCATTTGACATTATATCCTTATCCTATACTTTTTATTATTCATTAAACCTCAAAAAATTTGTAAACTCTCACTCAATACACACTATTAAATCATGATCTATATGATTGCTCGTGCATCGTTGGATCTTCATTTGGTCCTAATATTTAAATCTATGAACCAAAGAAAAATTTGACATATTTTACCTATTACACACCATATATATTTAATATATTAAATACCATGAGCTTTTGGATATCCATTTTGTCTAGAACTTTAACTTTGTGTAGAAAAGACTAAGTATGGGGACCATTGCTATCTGCATAAAAGGCCAACTTTCCACCTACATATCTTTAATTGTGTTCACTCACATGTTATCAAATATAGACCATATGATCTCCTCACATACAATAATACAATCATGTGGAAATATTATCCTATAACCATTACATGTGTGAGATATATCTCCATGAAAATGCTTTCTCAAATCTTCTATTGTAGAGCCAACTATGCTTTGAACTTGTTTAGGAGGACAACTTTAAACATGCATATCTTTTGACAGACTTCAATACATGATATAAATTTTATAAAAAATCAACTAAGATTAAAATTGATCAAACCTATATGATCAACTTATTATGAAATGTCCACATGTGCGAGATATGCCACCATCAAAATGCCTACTTAGCTCTTTCTTGTCTCATGCAAATTTAGCTAAGTATGGGAAAACAGTATCAAACAACCTAGAAGCCCAACGTTTCACTTGTATATATTTTGAATTACTTAGGTGTATGACCTAATATTTATTACATAATAACTTGGAAAAATACTAAAAAACCCCATGTGACCGTTTCTTCTTGACACCTTCATGCGTACAAATGCTGACATCATCAACATGATTACTTAGTTTTATTTGAACATAGAAAACATTATCAAAATGCCTCAGAGGCCATATTTACACCCACATATTAATGACTATGCTTAGGTGAATTAATTGATAATTAGTGCATATAAAATAAGGATTAATGTTATCATAAGCATATGACCAACTCCCCCTGACTCATTCACACATGGTAGTTATGATGTCATCAAACTGCCTATTCAAAATTACTACCATTTGATCCAAAATGTCTACATGAGAACAATGATAAACCAAGTGAATTTCAATCATGCACATAAGTAAGTAAACCATTATTGAGTTCTAATAAGACCCCTTGCACATGCTCAAATCACCATACTCATCCTTGAACATATCTAATCAAGTCAAAACTGAACATCAACCAAGCATCCTTTAACCACACTAGGACAATCACATTTCAGATGTTGTCATTATTACTTAGGTTATCATAGTACTTCATCCACTCACCAAGACATGTCTATGACATCACGATGGCATAACTGATAACTCTCCAATAATCTCAACCTTTGTCATTGGTGTTAACAAATATAATTCATCTCACCTTATTTCTCTTTAAGCACTCTCACAATAAGAACATTCTCCCCTTTTGACACAATGACAACATGGGAACCAATCTAATCTTGAGGACCTAAAAGGACCATAAAATAAGAGAGGACCACTTTATAAAGATGATACAAACTCCCCCTTACCTTGAGCCTACCTCCTCTTTCCTTGACAACTTCCTCTTGCTCCATGCTAAAACTTTATTCAACTAGGCATTGTAAAAAATGAATAAATAACACAAAAGAAAACTAAAATATAATGGAACTTACCAAGAATCATTTGAGGACTCCCCCTAAGAGTTTTGAGCTAGTGCACCACTTATTCATCTTCAAATCTCCATAAACCATGAAGAACCATCTTACATGCTTACTAGCCTTCTTTATCAAACCACCTCAAGAACCACCGATATAAATTCATGCCACTTTAAAAATAGGAAGTATGTACTAATCCAACTTGATAAATCACCTTGAAATAATCATGCCTTGATATTTTTAAGTAACTAAACAAAAAACATTTTTATTCACATTAGGCTAGTCTAATCTCCTTATAGACCTATCTATAACTTGTAAGGCCCTTAACTTTTAGTAGACATGAATTCAAGACCTAAGACATCATATCTAGATCACTCTCATATGCCCCCTCAATCACACTAGTTTTTAATAAATAGCTCGTCGTCATAAATATACTTCACAAACAAACTACCTAATTAGGCTTCTAACTTGATAAAAATCTAAATAACTAAATAAAAACAAAACTTCAAATCTCTATGAATTTTGATTTGACAACATATTTAGTGCATTCAACATATTAGGAAACATCAGACCTCAAATAATAAGTTTGACCACTTTTCTATCAAATCCTAAAACCATAGAATCTCAAAACAAACAAGGTCAACACAATATCTTCTACTGAACTTCCACATTTTAAACTTATCATACACCTAGAGAAAACCATTACACACTTTTGGATAAATATTTGAACTTCCAAACCATTGGTAAGCCATACCTCTTATAACCCATTTTAGGACCTGCATACTATCTAGCACAAACTGGGAAACCTAAGAGCAAACAAACATATCCAATATGACCAAAACATAACATTAGACCACAAAACCACCTAGAGCATGCTAGAACAAGGTTGAAATACTTTATATCATAAAATATGATCTTGACAAATCACAAATCTTTTATTTCCACTTAAACACTTGGAGACTGGACATATATAGATATGACATCATTCTAACATCACCACAACATATCTTCCATTTGGACATACCTACTCCTCACTCATATCTAGCCTTTTAGGACCACCTAAATAACACCACAACAAAACATGCTTCTCCACTGAAAAGAGTCTCATAAGAAGCATAGACATAAACATCCTTTATACCATAATGATCTAAAATAAAGTGAAGCTAGGAGTTGTGCACATCTCCTCAGCAACCCCTAGAATCCTCTTATATCTATAAGATTTCATGTTGTTGTTATTCTTATCTTTAGTCTAAACTATGATAATTGGTTCCTTTTTATATCATTATCCTTCTCTTCTAAGATACAATTAACAACACATGGAACAACTATGGAATTTTGACATACCTTTTCATTTGAATAATCAACCATGCAACTTGGAACCTCATTAATAGGAATGTATGACCAATGTAATCTGGATGAAGCATTATCAACAATTACAGGATGTTCAATTTGATCCATACATATGATAGAATTAGCCTCAACTAGTACCTTGATCTTCTCCTTGAGCTTGGTCTCTTCATTCTCAACATGAGCAGACAATGAGACCTCTTGTGACTCTTCAAATTTAGAAGCATTCTCCACCATAGCAAATAGATTACTTAGACCTATAGATTAATCATAATTCCTACTTAACACCATTTGTATCCATGATCTAACTTTCCTTTTGCCTTACACTCTATGAGCTTGATTAAATCCATTCTAACTTGTAGACCTCTACTTTCAGAAACTACCAATGCATCCTTTATTTTAATAGTTAAATCACAACATATCTTTTGCAAAAATATCATTTTATATTACCATATTTGGACAAAATATTATAATGTGTCCTAATTCACAACAACTGTACCACTCAATATCTTTTGAAGGAAAGTCAACATTCCTTACCCTAAATGAATAATGTTTTGCAAAGTGTCCTAAATCATGATAGTTGAAGCACTCAACATTGTTCACTCCTTTTAATTGATGACCCCCATAATATTTCCATTCAAATTCATTTTTAACTAGTGTTCTACACTCTCTATATCTATGCCCAAAATGGTTTCAAGTATACAAGTAACTATTAAAATTTGCATACTCATGGCATTTTGTTGTTTGATCTATTTTGTATTTATTCTACCATCACCTTCATTCCTTATTTCATGATTTATCTTCAAAGGCTGATTCACCTTAATCTTAATGACATTCATGTCAATTTGAGAAGTAACTTGAGGATCTTCATTAAAACCCAATCTAGATCTATCACTTTTTGACTTTTGACTCTTTAGGAGATCATCCATATCATTAGAAATTTTATCAAACTTGACAAATGATTTTACCTTGCTTGAAGACTTCTCTAACTCATCTTTAAAATACATAATCTCATAATCATACCTTAAACATTTTTCTTCTTTAGCTTTTAGGTTCTCTATAGGATTTCCAAATGAAAACTGAAATGCTTTACGATATCTTCATGCTCCTTGGTGTCTTCATCCATTCTTCACTCAAACACACTGAATTTCTCCTCAAAGTCTTCAAATTTATATTTTATCTTCTTATTGATATTATTTTCAATGTTCAATTCTTTTTGAGAATTTGTCAATATAGTCTCATAGTCCACCTCATCTTCATCCTCATCTAAATCACACCATGGAGACTCCTTTCGATGTGAGAAACTACATTCCCTATCCATGAACATATCTTCATTATTAGCAGGACCATCATCTTCATGATCATATTCTAAATCACAAGTTTCACTCTCATCTGATGAGCTACAATCTTCTTTAGTGTAGAGACTCTTCTTGTCCTTGAAATACTTATTATTGTCAAACCATCTGAATCCCTTTTTTATTTTATCAGACCTCACTGATCTCTTTACACCATCATGACCTTGATCATGTTCTTCATCATCATCCTTATTATACTTATGAGGGCACTTATTAGCAAAATATCCTATCTAACCACAATTGAAACACTTGACGGATAGTTTACCTTTATACTTGCCTGAACCTATTCCCAACATCCATGAAATTAGAGCAATTATCTCATCTTCATCTATATTAAGAATGCCATCCTCCTTGAGTTTCTTACTTTGGAAATTCTTCTTTGCCTTCATTTTAGTCTTGAGAGCTTCTTCCTTCCTTGGTGATATATCTTCATTCTTTCTCATCTCATAGACAGTAAGGGTAACATGTAATTGATCCATCTTCAACTGAGTAAGGTGATGACTCTCTTCTATATCAGATAATTTTGGATCAAGATTGAGGGATAGAGACCTTAATACCTTTTTAACTATAGTAGTTTCTTCAAGGTTATCTCCAAGACCTATGATGATGCTCACAATCTCATCAACTCTCTACAAAAGGGATGCTGTAATATCTTGTCCATTTATTTTGAGACTTTTAAATTGCCTTCTATGAGTCTACAACTTATCAAGCTTGACTTTTGAAACTCATTCATAAATGATCTACATTTTTTCCCATCTCTTTAGTAGATTTATAATGTATGAACTTGATGTATTCAGTCTCTAAAAGACCAGAAGTAATTGCATTCATTTCCTTGGAATTATTCTCAAATAACTTCTTGTCTACAACACTAGATGGAGGAATAGTATGAGCAACATATCCATCTACAATAAATTTTTGAACATCAAACCTTAGAGACATAATGAATGTCCTCATCCTAACACTCCAAAATGAATAATTGGATTCATTGAACATCAACATTTTCTTAGTAGTGAAACCTTCTTGATGACTACCCATATTGTACCTTGGATCACCTTCAAGTTTTTAAGCCATTATAAAATGACCTAACCTAATATTAATTATTAGAGGTATAATAATTGGAGGGTGAATAACTGAGCCTAGATATTTTAATTTCAATTACAATCCTATAAACTATTAATAAATCATCATATATGAATTTTTTCAAGCAACATTAACAAGAGAGCTCATTCATTGAATGAATACAATAGACCAAACACATAACACATCGTTCATGTGGGAAACACTCTTGTGGAATAAAACCCACTCTCAATCCTACAACACAAATGAAATGCTATCCTATAATAAATTAAAAATAAGAGACTAATCAAATCCTTTACACTAGCAAACTTTAATCATATCCTCCTAACTGAAGGTATTTAGTGAAATACCTATTTCACAGGGAGCAACTACCCCTAAGGAAGACCAAGTCCTTTAGACCCTTATTCTAACACCTCCATCTTATAAATGATGTATTCAACACCTAATGATGGATCTATATTTTCTAAGATTTTCACAAACTCTCTCTCTCTCTCTATCCGAAATAGGCCTCTCACATAGGCATGTCACAAACTCTTTCCTTGTTCACTCAAACCTCTTCTGATATACTCAAAATAAAATATCACCTTTATGAAATTCTAAATATGACCTATAGGTCATACACATAGTCATCAATCTACCCTAAAATAGGCCTCTCACATAGGCATGCCACAAACTCTTTCCTTGTTCACTCAAAAAATCCTTATATGCACACTCAAACCTCTTCTGATATACTCAAAATAAAAGATCACCTTTATGAAATCATAAATATGACCTATAGGTCAAACAAATAGTCATCAATCTTCCCTACTTATCAACTCATACATTAGGCACACTACCTCTCCTTCACTTCACAACTCTCACATCCACCTTGCACAATTCTCTCTCATATCCAAGTATAGAAACCAACACATTTTGTTTATTTATATATATATAATCAATTCCATAATAATTATTTTCATTCACAATATATTCCTTCACCCTTATAACATCTCACATGGGTCACAATCATAAACCATTTTCATATAGGCCTGAGTCAAATTTAGGTCCTATTGAGACCCATTTAGATCTTTGATATTTATTAGAAAATAATAAAAACATAAGAACACTTTATAAATACATGAACCCATTCAACATTATTTATAAGTCCTCTTTAGGTTGCAAAATCCATTACAGTACCTAGTTTCTTAAGCACAATTTGTTTGAACAACTCTCTATACACATAGTCACCTTCTAAGCCTCTTTTCATAGTGTATTTGACTTTTTAAACATTCATAATGTACATATATCATATTCATGGATTAGACAACATTATTTAGTTTCCAATTCATCAAGATATATCAACATATTATCAAAATAAGCTCGAACAATCTTCTCAAGTTACTTGTAGAACATGCATGAACACACATTCAAATTTAGAGCTCAATATATTTCTATGTACATACTTCCACATCTTCAAATCAATATTTTATTATGTACCTTATATTTATATAACACTTTTATTTTTACTACATGGTCGTATTCATTATAGATCAAAAGATGACTCAAAAACTAGTCACTCATTTTTCCCTTGTTAAAATTCAAATATTTAAATGTCAATGATTATAATTAAAATTATAAAAATAATGTCACATCTCATGTCCTCAATAATTAGATAGGAATCACTAATTCAAATTTTAAACCTTAGTCACTTTGAACTTATCTCGTGCAATCTTTTAATGTTGATTTATCATTCACCATCGATCTCTACAGATCAACTAATTATTTAACTAGCAATGCTCATCATTCAATCAATCTGTATGATCATCCCACTTCCATTAGATACCTATTTCTTACCTTTTCTCATTCATTAAGTCCCAAACACTTCATACCATCTCACTCAATACACATGATTAGATCATGATTTGTATGATTTCTTATGCACCATTGGATCTTCATTTGGTCTTGATCTTTGACTCTATTAACTACCGAACACTTTGACCTATTTTAATTTTTTCATATCATATATCTTCACTATATGCAATACCACAAGTCATTGGATCTCAATTTGGTAATAAAATATAACTTTACGTGTAAATGACTAAGTATGGGTATCACTACTATCTCCCTAAAAGGCCAACTTTACACATTCATATCTTTTACTGTGCTCACTTACATGTTCTATTTGGATCATATGATCTGCTATCATAGGATAATCCAACCATGTGATAATCTATTCCTTAAAACCTTATATGTGTGAGATATATCACCATTAAAAATGCCTTCTCAAAATCTTATATCATAGAGCCAACTATGCTTAGAATTTGTTTGGGAGACCAACTTTAAACATGCGTATATTTTGATGTGCTTCAGCACATGATTTAAATTTTAGTGTAAATTAACTAGGACTATAAATTAATAACCCATATGATCACCCCATTTTGAAATATGCACATGTGTAGGATATGCCACTATCAAAATGCCTACTTGGCTCTTTATTATCTCATAAAAATTTGGCCAAGTATGGGAAAATAATATCAAACTATGTGGGAGCCCATCTTTCACTTTCATATATTATGTTGCACTTAGGTGCATGACCTACAATTTAGCACATAAGAACTAGTCAAAATAGAAAACAAACCCATGTGACCATTTCCTCTTGAAACCTTCCTGAATTTGAATGATAACATCATAAACATGCTTACTCAGTTCTATTTGAATAAAGAAAACATTGTCAAAAAACCTAAGAGCCCAACATTGCACCCACATATCTTTGATTGTGCTCATAACATAAGAATTAGTGCATAAAAACTAGGGACTAATGTGATAAAAATTATATAACCAACTCCACTTGATACATGTACACATGGTAATTATGATGTCATCAAACTGCCTACTTAAAATTATTGCCATTTGACCCAAAATGTCTGGATGAGAATAATGATGAACCAAGTAAATTACACTCATGTACATAAGTACTCAAACCATTTTTTACTTCTAATATGCCCCTTACACATTTTTAAGTCACCATACTCATGCATTAACATCTCTAATCAAGCCAAAATTGAAGATCATTGAAGCCTCCTTCAAGCACACTAGGACATGCACTTTGAACACTTTATCATTGTTACTTAGGCTATAAAATCACTCCATCTACTAACCAAGACACCTTCATGACATCACTAATAACTCTCCAATAGAATGTTCCCTTTTTCAATATTTTTTCAAGTTTTATAGAAATATCAATAACAAACTCATCAATAATTTTGATATAATCCTATTTTGATTCACTCCCAATAATAGGAATAAAATTCTTACTTATGGAAAAATCAAGTCTCAACCAAATAACATCACCAATAGGATACATAGAAAATGGAAACTCCTCACCACCAGCTGCTACCCTACTAGGCCTAGGCTCCTCCTCATCATTATACTCACAAAGGCACAAATTACCTCTCTATTCACATCCATATAATATAATTTAAATATTATATTTAAATGGGTATTTTATAATTAGCTATTTCATTTTATGTTTTATTTTTTTGGAGTGAATTCTATAAATACATTTATAAAGAACTGTTTGGATAGCCATATTCCTCCAATGAATACAAAACTATCAAACTACATAACTATAATCTATTATGCATTTACTACCTTAATATATGCTAAAAATAATGTAATAGTCGACAACATCAATGATAAAATTCTCCCTTTATTACATTGTTTTTGCAAATGTGCCCCTGAAACAAATCAAATTTCACCTTACCAAGAGACTCGATGAGTATATTTGTTATCTGTGATTGTTTTATGTAGTACCAGAGCTAAATGTGGTGGTTAAAGACTTGTTCTCAAATATAGTTGCACTAAACCTCTATGTGTTTCATCCTCTCATTAAATACTGCATTCTTGATAAGCTTTAACACACCTCGATTATCATAGAAAAGAATAGGTTGTTGATCTTCAAGAATGTCTATCTTAGACATAATGTGATGTAGCCAAATTTTAATACACATATCTCATCGTGCTGCATGATATTATTCTTCTATGGATGAAATAGCAAAAATAGATTGCATCTTACCAATCCAAAAAATTGGTCTAGATCTAAGATGAAAAATATAACCTAAGGTCAATTTCCTGTCATCAACAGATTAAGCATAGTCTGAGTCTATGTTTCCTTGGAAGTATAAATTTAAGTTCATATTGTATTTTAAACCATAATCAAAGGTACATTAGACATATCTTAAAACATGTTTTTCTACAACTTAATGACACTTCTTTGGATCTTGCATGAATCTCTAATGATAATTGAAAACAAATCATATGTCTGGTTCAATATAAGTCATCTAAATGAGACTCCCAACAAGGTTCGTATAGTGAGATTCATATACTTGAGGTGACTCCTAAAATCAAGATAATCATAAACCTTTCTTCATAAGAGTTGACATTGGTTTACACTCTGTCATCTAATATTTCTCAAGGAGTGTCTTGGCATATTTCATCTATGAGACCAAAAATATTATCATTCTTTTGTCATATCTCCAAGCCAAGATAGAAAAGATGTATCCCTAAATTTTCCATGTGAAAGGATTTATTCAATCATTATTTAATTTTTTAACAAATTTATCTGATCTTCTTGTGAGCACAAGATCATCTACATACAAAACAAGAACAACAATCTATGTGCCTACCTTCATGATAAACAAATTAGTATCTGAGGTGCTACAAATGAATCTAATCCATGTTGCAATAGATGATCATCAATATTAATGTACTATGCTTTCGATGATTGTTTACATCCATAAAGTGATTTAATTAGATGACATACCTTATGTGGATGATGTTCATCAATGAATCTTTCTGGCTAAGTCATGTATGCTTCTTCATTCAGATCACCATTCATAAATTCACTTTTAAGGTCCATATGCTGAAGTTTCCATCCCTTTTGTGCTGCAAGTGTGCGAAAAAAATTGATGGTCTTGATCTTAGCAGTAAGTGTAAAGGTCTCCTCATAGTCAATTCATTCTTGTTGAGCATATCGATTTACAACAAGTCATGCTTTGTATTTGTCGATATATCCATTTGTCTTTTATTTTGCCTTGAAAATCCACTTGTAACCAATAGATTTATTTTCCATAAGCACATCAACAAGTTCCCACTTCCCATTTACACATGGATTTGGAATTATTGATCTGAAGTTAGCTTACATGAAAAATTTGTACACATTTATTTCTTTCACATCCTTTTCTCCTATTCACATTCCTTTAATGGGGCCTAACACTCTCAATATGTTATTACTAACATACATGAGTTATACATATTTTATAACCCACTTATTATCATTAAAAAAATATTTCTTCATCATTAGATTATTTTTTATTATACATTAGACATGTCTCTAAGAAATCATAAGGCTATAAATTTCCAAAGTCATCCACATTTGTAAAAATTATTTGTACAACGAGAAACAATTTTTAAAAAAATTAATTCCATTCCTATCATTTGGTCCATGCATTTTACATATGATTATTATGAGAATTTATGTGAAGTTCCATTTATATTTACACAATAGTTTTAAGCCTAGAAAATATCTAATACTTACTAAAAACACATCTATTATTCACGTGCACATTTTGAGGAATACTCCTAAATATTTAAAATAAAAAATTGGTCACAAGGAACATGTCCTAAAAAGGTGTGAAGCACATTCAATCCAATTTATGTTTCCATTGTCATGTGGTGAAAACTATACTATATGTTACATTTAAAAAAAATATAAATATTACACATAGGCACACCTAACTCTGATAATAACATACACTTCGAGCCTTATTCATATCATAATAATTGTAGGAAAAAATCATCTACTTGGGAAGGCATCGATGGGATTAAAAAATAAAAATAAAATCATTTTCCTTAATTGAAAAAGTCTAGTTTTAGGTAAGGATGATAATAATATAGATATTTCGCACATAATAAACACATTATAATACATATAACATTTATTTATGAGAACACATATTAATATACAAAAAAAATAGAAAAAAAAAAACATAAAGGATACCACCATGAATTATTTAATGGATTTGAATCACTAAAGGAGTTCATATCTACCATAACTATCGAGTAAATTTATAAAATTCACTATGTTAATTCAATAGATCACATGCCCATTACATTGCTTATTTCAACATGCATATAAAGTCAGACATGCATAGATCTAAAAACATGTTATGTACCATAATAAACCTACTAATTTAAACAATTCAATCATACTATAACTTAGCCTTCTCATTTGCGTATTAGTTTTGTATATAATACAATCTAAATTATCCTACCTTTCACACTTTCTAGGGTTCCTAAGTTCAAAATAAGATAAAACACATGCAAAGGCTATTTATGTGTATTCTTAATTTTAAAATTATCCCACTAAATAGAAATATTTTCAATAATGATTGTAAAGCACACATTTCATTTTTATCTCATAATTGACCTTAATATTCATACGGATAGTCAACTATAATGTAAGACTAATTGGCATACATTTCGTTAATAATACATGTATGATGTTTCTTATTGACTAGAGATATTGTATTTTAAAGTATGTTAAAATATATATGATATGTTGAGTATAAATTCATTATTACAGTATCGTGAAACCCTGATAAAAATAGTATAATAATACTACCTAATTCAATTATCTATTGAACACATTTCTCATAGAGAACTTTAGCTTTAGGCCTAAATACGTTTTAATTCCACATCATGTATAAATATAATTCTATTGCCACTGGATCATTTTATGTAATACAAAATTTTTATGACATGGTGTGTTGATTTATGATAGCTATTTTAATCATATTTTCAAATAAATATGATCTTACCAATGTAATTAAATTTGTTCAAAAGAATGAAAAACATAATGTGTATTCCTAACATACAATCTAATAATTAGTATTTGATATATATTACATTTATTACTTATGTTTAAAAGGATTGAAAACATGATGTTCATTTCGAATATAAGATATAATAATTAGTATTTTATATATATTACATTTATTATTTGTGTTGTGATTTTTATAGGACACATATATATGTTTTATTTGAACTAAGATAACAATTCCTTTTTTAATTCAAATGAGTGCATACTTTTTATTTTATCTTCTTATGTAGTATGATATATATATATATATATATATATATATATATATATATATATATATATATATATATAAAATAGGGGTTTTAAAGGGTCATCCAACCTCAAATATAATCTCTTAAATTAAAACAAAATTATAACAAACCATCAAATTCTGATAACATGACACATCTAATAATCCATAAATCTTAAAATAATATCATCCAACATAAAACATCCAGAAAATATGAAATATCTTTCACTACTTGAAATACCATTCCTTTTCCAACAACTGAGAAACATCAGTGCTATTGTGCTCTCTAAAAACAATAAAATAAACCACTAAATTGGTTTCACCATTGATTCTCCCATAATCTCTCCTTTACTAGAATGAAATTTCATATTCATTATATATGCATATGGTATTTAAGTATTATATAGTACCTTATTCTTCTACACCTGAAAATGTAGACTTTGCATGTTCCTCTTAGTTCCTTATCTTTACCACTTCCACAAGTCTCACATCTAATATATCTTTTCTCCCCTTTCCATATATATCTTAGTATAACTATTCTTATTCTTATTAGCTAATTTTTATATTTCACCCAAAGTGCTTAAAATGCACTTATCTTCCCTACCTACAAGTTTAGAACCTGAAACTACTTTTCTACTCCCTGGACACTAGCATCTGCGACAAATAATAGCTTATATGTTACTATCATGTTCTGATGTAAGTGTTTAGTTACCTAAAATAGTCCAATATTAAAATTAAATTTATCCTAATGGTTATTTTAATTTGTTAAATTTGAGTTATTACTCTAAAGGGATTGATATAAATAAAAGATCAACCTTCAATCATTCCTACCCTACCTAGATATAACTAGGAAAAGACCAAAGAGACCAAGGTAACTTATCAAAATCACTCTATCAAAAATTAAATTGAATAAATCTTCCATTTTTCCATAATATTAATAGGTATTTCACATCTATATATTTAAATTACTAAAGGATTAGATCAAGAGCCTGATTTGCCATGGTACAAACTAGGTCACTGTAGTACTTGATTCACACATATTGTATGATTCAAAAAAAAGCCAACATGTAGGTGAGAAATAAATTGGTTTGAGGTAGTCTTAATATTATTGGATACATATTAAGTTACATATGATAATAAGGTCTTTTGGTTTAGCTTGACAATATGTGCCCACTAATCCATTTCTCCCCAAGATCACTATGAATATGGAGAACTAGTTTTTTTCCATTTCATAAGGAGTGAAATTACATGACCTATATCTTAATGAAATATATTTAAGGTAAATAAAAACCCATAATAATTTTGGTGGTCACATATTATTCTAGGATATATTATGTCTAGGACACTTCTATCAAATCTAGACAGTAGTGTCAACATAACTATCCTAGGATAAAATTATTATCCAAAGTTCTAGAAGTGTTAGATCTAAAATATGATGATTTTTTCTAAATGTCCTTCTAATATATTTTTCACATGTTTTATATCTATAACTAAATTAATGCAAGAACAAGCTAAGTACATCACTTCTTTGTCATGCTTATATATAACATAGTTGTACATTCCATATTTAGACTATTTTGAAACAATAAATTCATTGTATGTTTATATATCAATTTATCATTTAATTTACCTTCTATAGATTTTATTATAACCCTTGTGACATTTCCTTTACATACACCCATTTAATAGTAATATAAGGCCAACTCTAAACACTTAGACTCTATTTTAGGGTTAAACATTTGGTGAACCTGATTCATTTAAATGTAATTTTTATTCCTATGGTTTTAAACCAATTAGGGTTTTAAAATTTTCCTTTGTCAATCAACATAAAATGTTATTAAAAAATAGCTATCCCAAATGGAAGATCACGAAGCATTGGATACTCATATCAATAACAAAAATTACTTCATAGTTGCATTTTTGTATGTTACAAGAGATGAAATAAGTAAAAATGATAAAATTAGGGTTTCATCACCTTGTAATAGTGAGTCATTAGAAGGTATTATAATTCAACCCACACTTATCAATCATCCTACTTCTAGTGGTGGCACAAGTTATGTGTTTAAATCTTTGTTTCCTGAAACTAGTATTGATACATTTCTCATGTAATTACTTATTTTTTCAACACAAATACTATTTTTAATGCCTATTCCAAATTAAAAAAATTCTTACATCCCCTTTGGTGACTACTGAAATTACTAATATAAATCCCATTATCCAATGGTTCAATCATTCCTTCATCTTATAAAAACCTTACAAGACAAGATTAAAAACATTGAACAAAAAACATTAAAATCCACTCATGGTATAGATTCAAAAGATGTGTTACATAACCCTCTTAAAATTTAAATATCTTTGCACCCTTTACCAATTATATTTGAAACAAATAAGTTTACATTTTTTGATGTGGATGGTGATCCTGAATAATGTATTTAAACCCTTTATGTGGCATGACTTAACTACACTTCTAATCATAAATATTTGACAAAATTATTTCCAAGAAGCCTCAAGTACTATGATTTGAGGTGGTTCTCTAATTTACCCCTTAAATAAATAAAATCATTCAATCCTCTTGCAGAATAGTCCTTATTATACTTTTCCATTAACATTTTCAAAAAGGTTTCTTATGTATAAATTGCCAAAATCAAACAAGTAACCAATGAAAATGTATTAAGATATAATAAAATTATAGACATAATGATCAATCTTATGTAAGACAAAAAAATTGAAAGATATATTCAAGAAAATTTTTATTACTCCTTTACGTGATTCCATTTTTTTTGACAAATTCAAACCTTTTGATGACTTATGCCATGTTGTATCTGACCATGAAATGAATTTTATCTCATGGAATATGCTCAAGAATGTATCAAACACACCTATTGCATCTACATCTAGGAAAAAATTCATAATTAAACAAAGTTATAAGGTGAAACATTGGGAACATAAAAGGGAAACAACCATCACAATTAACATAATTTTAAAACAGCCTGATTGGATTGTCGTATCTAATGCTCCAAGGAGAAAATTTATATATTCACCTAAGTCCCAATATTTATTACTTATGTGTTTACTAGAGTGTGAGTTTATATCTCCCCCTCATCTTATCAAGGTTGATATGAATCGACATCTACCTAAAGGATATGATGCAATTTCTTATTTTGATTATCATCAAGTACTAGGATATTCTATAGGTAGATGTTTTACATTAAATAAAAAGATCTAAGATCTTATTCATGAATAAAATATTACATTTTATGATCCCAAAAAGGAATTAGGTCCCCAAACTGGTGATCATAATTAAAAAAATTAACAATCCTTTACAAGAACATTCTAAGAAGGAACTAGATGTGTAAATGTCATATAATGCACATCCTCCTATATAACATTATGGGCACATGTTAGATGGGATTATTGGAATTTACACATGGAATATACCTAATGTGGTTCATAAACCTTCTATTTCATTTGATGATAGTGAAATTAAGGATGAAACTCTGATCTTCATTATTTATTCATTCAAACATATTGTGACAAACACCCCATATAGAGCACTTATTGTGATTGATAATGGTGCAATAAAAAATGTTTTCACCATGACATTACTTAACACTTGCATTATACTCATCATGATTTACACCCCTATACCAGATTAGCTACATAATTTGGTGGAACATACTTGAAGGTTATTTGTAAGATTGACTTGTGCTTACAGGTTGGTAGTAGACATGTGCTTACTATTTTTTATGTTATCCATTACAAAAGCATAGTTGATATGTTATTGGGAAGATCATGGATACACACTCTTAGTGGAGTGCCTTTTACAGTATATGCGTGTGTTAAATAAATTCATGCCAATCAATTAACTATAATTTCTATAATTCTATATGAGCATCCTCTTAAAAAAATAAACTTATACCTAGATAAGTAGCTAGCAACCCTACTAATGCTAATCCACCATAAAAGGGTAATAAATAGGAAATTCCCTTTATTAGGTGTCCAATATTTGAGGGACCATTACATTATAGATATATCATGGATTCAATAAAATCCTCATCTTTTACTACACACCATGATCATATATATAAAGGACCTTAAAATGTAGAGATTACTACTATACCAAATAAACCATAGATAACTCCATGATGTCCTCTAATAACCCCTAATCATGTTACTCCTATTATTATTTGAAGACCACAATGTCCTATTATACATACACAAAGCATCATTGATACCACCATGCCATATATTACACCTATATAAACTCCTCAATAGCATATACATGGTATTAAACTAGTTTCATAGTGGGGATACATGTATGACCATCCATTAGATGGCATCATAGTATAATATTTCCTCTCCAAAAAATTTGAAAAATACATAAAAAACAGAAATGTTAAAAAATACAAAAACACTTTTGGTACTTACATGTTCTATTAGTTCCTTGGCATCCATGTGTTGTTTGATGTTGATGTGTCAGATCTTCAGTTACTAGTACATACATATACGTGTAATTATTATACTTGAGTGTGATACAAAGATATATAGATATATGATACATTCCTATTTTAGATGTTGGGTTTTCCATCTACTCATGTTATATGGACATTCAGAGCATTTGTTTATTTTATCTTGATACACATGGGTTCTATGATTTGATGATCACTCCACAATATCATCTTAAATATTACATATGTAATTATGCATGCCTTTATCCATTATTATAACTTACATAGGATACTTGATATTCTATACACTTGACACTATTTTATAACACATTCAATCCATGGGATACTATGAAAGGTTTATGTTTTATGCATAGACTTTACTTTATGCTTTTATTTAGTGTCTTGGCTTGCTATTGTATGCCTTATTTGAGCATTTGAATATTCTCCTTTGTTTGTGATCTCTATGTGTATGTATGTTTTCATTGGCATTTAGTTATACCATTATTTATTTTATAAACATTTTAATATATCAACATTACCTTTTGTTTACATTTGACTAAATCTTATACCTTTGATTAGGCAACATTTGAATATACCCCTTGTTTTTGGTCTAATTGGACCATTGCCTTTTGAATTGATTTTGGGTGCTCTTGTGTGTGTTCTTATTTACTTGTTGAGATTATAATGTTACTATATAAATGTTGCTATGAAATTTGTCATGCATATTAGTCATATATGTAATCACATTGGTTCTATCCACTCCGATGATATATCTACTTACACATGTTCCTTTTATACACTACATGGTTATGTTAACAAATTATATAGTTATCTTATCTTTTTTAGGTGAGGTAACTAACATTTATTATGTTTCACTCACCTCAAATGGGGGTATATTAGCGAGGAAATGACATAGACTCATGTTCTTCACACTTGGCACATTTCTTAGATTTAATGGGGGCATGCTTTTGAATCATGTTCTCCACACTCATGCATTAAATGTTACCTATATAAATTTAAGGATTCACTAGGGTCATGCTTTAGAATAATGTTATCCATATTCAGTCATTATATGGTACATATGCTTGTTTTTTGATTCAATGGGGACATGCCATATGGACATGGTTTGTATACATTCACAGTTTTTGGATTCAGTGGGAGCATGTTTTGGAAGCATGTTCTCCAAAATTATTAAATATTTAGAATCTAAAGTTTATCATGAAGGAATGTTTTTTAAACATGTCCTCCAATTGGTACTTATATGAGCTTTTAGATCTCTCCATATATGGTGGGGGAATGGTTCCGAATCATGATCTCCACACTTACACAATTTTTAAATTGGCTAAATCGCAAAGATATATGATTTATATTTAGAGTTATGACATAATTATATAAATTTGTTTCATTGTTATAATTAATATAAGCATGACACATATTTAAGGTGCATATGCTATGCAACATGCCTAATATTACAAAATTTAAATAAATTTCATATTTCAAAAATATTTTATGGAATCTTACCATATCATGAACTTTTTGATACTAATACACCATACACTTTTATATATTTTTATTGACCCAATCAACTAAAGTAGTTAGTTCACTTTTTAGCATGGTGGAGTGGATAAAATCACTCATTTTTGCCAATTTTTTATGTTGGAATTGATTATCCAGCCTCACCTGGTTATATATATCATTGGGTTTCATAGTTGAGCTAATATCAACTAGCATGTGATAACTCACTTTTGCTTTAATGTTGGGGGCATGTGTTGTCTAATCTCTCTCTATCTCCATTGTATATATGCACTTTAAATATTTATCTATATTTTTCCTAATCTCAATTTTAGATCCTTACAATAATAGACCATTTTTAAAAATAGCTCGTTAATACGAAGGTGATTGCATTGACAAACATGTGTACTCCTAAATCTTGTTCTTGCAATTTCAATCTATTTTCAACTGCTTTGAAACAAGGTTATATGCACTGATTTTGTATTATAACATGATCTTAGTTGTAGGTCAGTCACTAGCAAAGCATTCAAGTTGGGAATACATAAATACAAGTTGTGCATGGACATGTATATAGATAATTCATTCCTTTAAACTAGTAATTTCACTACTAAATTAAATTAGGGTTAAATGAAGATGATATTTTATTATTATAAGACACCTCAGTATTGTACACATGTAAAACTTATACCTTGGTTGTTCATCTTAGTTTTTTACCTTTATCACTTTCACAAGTCTCACAACTACTTTATCTTTATTTCCCTTACCCTAACCTCTTAGTATGACTAGTATTATGTTGATGATCCAAGTCTTTTATCTTTCCCATAATGCTTAAAATATAATTATCTTCCATCTTTAAATGTTTAGAACCCATACCTACTTTCCTTCACTCTAGACACTAACATCGAGGATAGACAATATCATCAATGTTATTATCATGTCCTAACTAAAGTGTATAGTTCCCTAAATTCATCCAATTTAAAATGAAATTTATCCTAATGATTTGGCTAAGTGATTTAATGCAAGTTATTAGTAGAAATGGATTGATATAAATATAGGATCAATCGTCACTAATTCATAAACTACCTAGTTACATCTAGAAAAATATTAAACAGACCAAGGAAACTTATCAAAAGTATTCTATAAAGCATTAAATTGAATAAATCCTCTCTATTTCCATACAAGTCATTGGAAATGCACATTTATAGGTCTAATGTAGTACAGGATGAACTTGTGAGATCCATTTATGAAGTTACAAGATATGTAATTATTTTACATGCTTTGTAAATATTATTTTATTAAAACATAATCCAAAACATAGGGGAGAAATACATTAGTCTAAGGCCCTCTTTTGTGTATTGGATATGTAGGTAGCACCCTTTGATAGTGGGGTATTTGGATTCAATTTAGAAATGTTTGCCCCCTAACCAATTTTTCACCAAGGTCACTATGAATATGGAGAACTACGGTTTTGTTGTTTCACAATGAGTGAATGTCCATGACCTAGATTTGAATGCAATAAAGTGAGTACAAAGCAAATTCTAGGAGCATATAGTTGGTTGCATCATGTTTCAAAAATCAATATGTATATTAAACTAGCATCAAACCCAAATAGTAGTATCGACACAACCATCCTAGACTAACATTACTATCAAGAGTGCCAGAAGGGTCAGATCTAAAATTTGATAACTATTCCAGAATCTACTTCCAATCTACTTTTCATCTAATCTAGACCTTGAACTGCATTAGCATGAGAACAATCTATGTACATCACTTCTTTGTCATTTTTATATCTATAATAGTACTTTTCATATTTATACTATCCCAATAGAATTAATTAAGCGTGTGTGCTAATATTTGTGTTTTAACATTTAATGAGCCTACTATAGATTTGATTATCACCATATATATATATATATATATATATATATATATATATATATATATATATATATATATATATATATAACACTTAGATTCTATTTTAGGGTTAAACAAGATCATGTGCCTTATTAGGATGTCTCCTTTGTTTTCATTCACACAACAATCTAGTCACTTAATGCCCTTCCCCCAAATATGAGTACAAGGAACTGGAAACTTATAACAAGCTAATGAGTTGAAACCCTTCGTATTTTCCTTTAGGGAGGATGGATCTGGGGTGAAAGTTGGTTTCTTTCTTTTTAATAATTCTTCTACAGCCTCTACCATCATATTGTTTCATCCCCTCATAATGTCTTTTATCAACTTTGTAGGGATAGATATTTTCTCTCTTTTCTTAGATGGATATTCCTCTTCAAAGTCCAATGATTCAATTCCAAGGGTTCATTCTCCTTCCGCCATCAAAAATTTAGGAATGAAATCCTTCCACCAAGTCCTTTAAAGTCCAATGACTCACTTTCAAGGGTTTTTTCTCTTTTCTTTTGTTAGAGTGGCATTAAACTATGCTCAAAAGCTAGGTATTGAAACATATATAAAAACTGAAATTCAAACCCTCATAAGTAAACGATTGAGTCCATAAACGAACATCCACATGCATGGGAATTTTAGTATGAGGATCCTTAGATATATCGGTATTAACTAGGACTCTATAAAATGTTGTATGGGAAAACTTGATAATGATGTTGTCTAATCTTGTTGACCCTCTATATTAATAAAATAAAAACTTAGTGATATCATAACATAATGTGAAGATGAAAATTATTAACATTGTTTTACCAATTATTTTTCACCTTTGAATTCAATCTCAAAGCATATGCTTCATTTTCTTTGAACATTTTGGTTGTATAAAAATTTCCTCATATCTTGTTAAATCAATTCATTGTATTATTACTGACTCAAGGATAACTTTCTAATATTTTTGATATTTTCTAATATAATCACATAGATGAGGAGACCAATAAAATTATTCCACTAATTCCTTTTTGTTAAAAGTTCACCAATCACCATAGACACAAGCACATTTCATCTAACAATTGATTGTCTTACTACAAATATTTTGTCATTCATTAATACACAGCGGAAATACAACTCACCTTATGCCACAATTGGCTTATTGCATTGTAAAATCATGGAGGAAGTAAACACAGTCTTGCCTTATCGGACAATCTTCTAACTTTCAAACTAGGAGCATACCACTCATTTTAGACCAAGAAGAATTAAAAGAACAGGTGTCTTTTCTGTTATGTGAAACATGCCATCAGAGCTGCAACACTCCCCTCAAAATGCACGCCTTTTTGGATTATATGGACATATATCGATTGACCATTCACTTCTTCCAACATCCTTTCCACTTTCTTCTAATATTTCAACTCCATCCGGGCGTTTTCATCTTCGAGGAGAATGCAAGAAGTCACTAGAAGGAACAAAACCCATATATGGATCTACAACGGTTCACGACAGATTCAAGAATATGCAACCCAAAAAAAAAAGAAATCGTTTCAAGTCTTTTCTTAGACTATGTGGAGCTCGTGCAAGTCGTTTTTGTCTTTATATGACAAAATTTGGCTCTTCAAAGTCGAAACAGAAAATAAATAAATAAATAAATAAAAACTCCAATGTCGACCCTGTCCGATTTGAACATCGATTACCACAACGAACAAAGGCAACATGACTCTTTACCAGGTCGGGTTTCCATTGGCGCCGGACCCATTTGAAACTTTACTAGATCACGTTAGGATTCAGCTTCCTACATAACACTATCAATAGTCGCCAACCTCACGACCCCATCTAGCTTCAGCATCTAGTTTACACTATCGAAAAGGCTACTGTGTTCAATTATTATTTTGGCTTTACATTGTCAAATTCTCAAGCGAATAAACGTTTATAAGAATGACCCATCCAGGCAATAAGTTCTAAATAACACTGGGAGACAAACTCACCAGGCTAAAATCTCTGGATGACGCGTGAAAGAATATATATTTTTGTCTGCATGTCTGCTGCAGATGAAGCAACTCCAACATTGGTAGCTGGGACAGTCAAGCCTCCATAAATAATTGTTTTCAATATATCCCAATCCGTTACTACATTCAATCACAGTTTCAACCATTGCATTAGTTAAGGTCACACTCTTTCCAGAATATGGAGAGATCCCTGAGCTTTCTGATATTCGGCGATTAGCATTTCATCAAGACTTAAATCATGGTTAGACCAATGTGGGCAACTCAGTACCGATTAACACCGTATTAAAAGAGATTCTCCAAACAATAGTTGTCGTGACCAACTCGGGGAGAGGAATTCCAATTTACAAAGGATCAAAACACATCGTTTTGCCAACAAATCAATCAGGAAAAGAGATCCGATGACATAAGAACGCTTGATTAAACATACCTCAGGCCCAAGATGAAGTATAACAGAAACAGAGACAGTATTAAAATGCTGAAATTTATTAATACAGAGAATAACACAGTATACATAAAAGACTGAATGGGCTGAATTGATTTGTGAGGAGCGGATGGCTTAGTTTATAGAATGGTGGAGAACTGTGGGAGAGATTGGGGAGGTTAAAGATAGAAATGATCTAGAAAGAAAAGATATCCAGAATAATCTAAAGGATGGAAGAGTCTAGAAGATAGAACCATCTAGAAGAGGTGAACAGTTCCAAAAGAAGTAAAAAAAAGATATGTTGAAGAAATAAACATTATTGCAACAGCCCTCCGGCCCCCCGTCCCCCGCCCCCCATAATGTTTGTTTGGCTTACATATGGGTCCCGGCAACTTACCTAATTAGGTACCCATTTATAATATTTCACCTAAGGGTTCATTTGTACTTGAAGAGGAACATTCACAAGATGTAACATGTCTCTAAATTTGATAAATTTAGTTAGAGATAATGCTTTAGTGAATATATCTGCGACTTGATCTTCTATTCCACAAAACTTTAGCTCCACCACATTTCCATCTATCAAGTCATGAACAAAATGATGGCGTACTTCAATATGTTTTGATCTAGCATGAAATACAATGTTTTTGGCCAATTTGATAGTGCTTTGATTGTCACAGAATATAGTAGTTGGTTGTTGTTATGGTAGATGAACCTCCTCCAATAGTCTTCTTAGCCATATAGCTTCTTGAGATGCCTTTGAAGAACCAATATATTCAGCCTCTATAGATGAGAGAGACACTGTAGCTTGCTTCTTGCTACTCCATGAGCTTGTACCTGAGCCAAGATGAAATACATAACCCAAAGTTGATTTTATATCATCTACATCACCTGCATGATCTAAATTTCTATATCACACTACGCTGGTTTCAACTCCTTGCTTATGTATCTCTAATGTACTTCAGTATCTGTTTAGCAACGTTCCAATGGTCAACATAAGGATTTGACATATACTTAGAAACAATGCCAACTGCATATGCAATCTCTGGTTTTTGATAGTCAGATACAAGAGATTTCTATTAAGTTTTCTCTATAGTGTTCCCTCTACTTTATTTAGATTGGAGTTAGTACTCAATTTCAATCCAACTTCACATGGTGTGCTAGCTAGTTTACACTCAAGCATCCATAATTTTTTGAATGCATCAAGGGCATATTTTGTTTGAGAAAGCAAAATCTTATCTTTTTCTTGCCATACTTGCATATAAAAAAATTAATGCATTAGGCCTATGTCACTTATCTCAAAAGCATTTTTAATTTGATCCTTAGTGTCTTCAATGCATCGCGTATGATCTCTTGTAAGGATTAAATCATCAACATATAGTACAATAGTAACAATTTTTCCATCACTATGCTTTACATACATATCTGGACCAGCTTTGCTTTTTGTGAATCCTGCTTCTAGAAAGTACTCAAATATTTTAGAGTACCATGCCCTTGGTGCTTGTTTAAGACCATCTAATGACTTTTTCATTTTGCAAACTAAATGTTCTTCACCAGGCTTAACCAATCCAGGTGATTGTTACATGTAAATTTCTTCTTTCAAATCACCATGTAAGAAATCACTTTTAACATCCATTTCATAAATCTTCCATCCAAATTTTGCAGCTAAAAAAACTATTGTACAAATAGATGTCATCTTAGCAACATGAGCAAAAGTTTAAGTAAAATCAATACCTTCTTTTTGTGAAAATCCTTTGGCCACCAACCTTGCATTGTGTTTCTCCACATTTCCATCTACTCTGAACTTTGCCCTATATGTCCATCTGCAGCCAACTAAATTCTTCTATTTTAGAAGAACACATAGCTCATACAAGTTATTTTTTATTAGAGAATCATATTCTTCTTGCATAGCTGAATCCCATTCATCTTTCCCTTTTGCCTCCTCATATGTGCTTGGATCTTCCACCTGCATCACTCTAGTTAGAAGAGCATAGTTATCAAACTAATTCATGGGGCCTTCTTGATATATTTCCTCAATGCACCTTGTCTTCCCCATGTTCCTTTCATCCCTTTCACTTGATGCTTCTATTTGATTTTGAGATCCTCCTGCAAATGCTAATAGATCTTCATTTGAATCATTAGTATCAATGACCTCATCATCCTTGTTTAGAAATGGAAGGGAAGATGGTTTAGGAATATCATCATCTTAAATATCTTCATCAAACCACACATTTATTTTGATATAAGTTTCTTCTATTTTAGGATCGCATAGTTTATAACCTTTTGATTCCTCACTATATCCAATCATCATGTATTTTTCACTTTTCTTATCTATCTTTTTTCTTTTTTGATCAAGAACATGATCATAAGCATTGCAAACAAAAACTTAGAAGTGAGAGACAATAGGCTTTTTACCACTCCAAGCTTGTTCAAAAGTTTTATTCATTACTACTTTAGTGGGAGTCCTATTTAGAATATATGCAACTGTGTGAATAACTTCAACCGAATATTTAGTATCTATTTTTTTTTTTAATACAACATGCATCTAGAAATTTCCATTAGAGATCTATTCTTTCTCTCATCAACCCTATTTTGTTGAGGTGTGTAGGCAACTATAGATTCTTTCTTCATACCATTCTCTTTACAAAAGTTCAAAAAGGAATTGTTAACGTATTATGTGCCCCTATCTATTCTTATTATTTTTATATGCCTTCCATTTTTTTTCAACTAGGGCCTTGAATTCTTTGAGCTTAAAGAACACCTCACTCTTTTTTTTAAGTACACCCAAATCATCTACTATAATCATCTATAAAATTTAGAACATACCTTCATCCAACGAGTGATGACATCTCAAATGACCCCATTAGATCACTATGAACTAGATGCAATGGAACTTTAGCTCTCCATGATTTTTCATGAGGAAAACTTTCCACATGTTCCTTTCTCATAGCACACCCTTCATAAACCTTTTTATTTTGAGGAATACTTGGGAGTCCATAAACCATATTCAACATTTTCATGAGCCTAAGCCTTTGATAGTTGACATGTCCCATCCATTCATGCCATAACCTTCACATGTCAATATGTTTTTCAATGCTACATACATGACTATCTTCACATTTTGAAGTAAAATCTTGAAACTTGTATAATCCATTCTCAACTTTGCCAGTTATTTTGATTCTAAAATTATCATTTATGTCTTTGATTAAACATTTATCAATGTATAATTCTATCTTATATCCTTCATTTTCAATTTGATAAATTGATAGAAGATTATTTTTTAAATATGGAACTAGCTTTACATTTTAAAATATACCATTGTCAACATGAACATTATCAATTCCTTTAACTTCTAATATATTGTTATTTACCAAAAAAAAAAATTATTTAGTTCTATCCTTGATTAATGACTCAAAATTTCCTTCATTATGAGACATATGTTGTGTAGCACCAAAATCAATGACCCAATCATCCTTATAGGAACTATTTTCTTTGAGAGGCACACATAGAGCATCACTTTTAGAGTGAACCATATTTACATGTTTTCTAAACTTCCCTTTTGAATCATTTTGCTTCTTATAACACTGGTTTTCATAATGACTTAATTTACAATAATAGTTATATTTGATTTTGTGTCTTTCTTTGTAATGATTGTGACTGTTAGAGGAAGCATACTTGGTATCTTACCTCAAATTTTTCTCACTTGACGTCTCATGAAACATCTTGTATGTGGGTCTTTCCTTTGTCACAAAAGCTTGAGATTCATCACTTGAAATCTCTTTTTGCTTAGCTAACTATTTTTCTTCCTGTATAAGCTAAGCACATAACTCTTCAGATGTAATGGTAGTTAGCTTATCAATAGTATCTAAACCCCTTATAAATAGTTGATATAAACCAGGTAAACTTTGTAATATTATTTTCACAAAATATTTATCATTTATATTCTTTCCAAGGGAAGCAAGCTCATTTTTCTTTTCCTTTATTTTTTCTAGATGAGTCACTAACTCTTTTGATTATGATAATCTCATGTTATACAATTTTGTGGTAAGGGTCAAGATCCAAATATCACCTGAATTTTCATAGATTTTATTTATAATACTTCATACCTTGACACCACTTCATTAATTACAAACTTATTGTAAAACTTCATCAGAAAGCATAAGTTTTATCCATGCATCTGCCGTCTTGTCTTTCTTGATCCTTGCCAGTCATTGTAGGCCTTTTCTCAATATCAATCACAAGCTCATAAAAATTCTTGAGGGTTAGAAACATTTCCAAACATGAAACCCAATCATAATAATTTTTTCTATTCAATTTTATTTTTGGCAAAGGAATTCCACTAGTCTCCATTTTTAAATATCATTGAAATATATGAGAATCACCTAACTTCCTTTAACTTTTGATAATCCCATTTTTTTAAAAAGATTTTATCAAAAAAAATATTTATGATAAATAACACATCTTTAAAGCTTCATGTGTCAATTCTCAATTTATTTTCAAAAGCATGCCCATTCATCAAACATAATAGCTTCAAAATTCTTTTTAAAAAACCTTATATGTTTCCCACATCAAAGATGCCCTTTTAAGAGACATGCTGAATCACTATGAAAGTAATTTTAAATGGAACCCACATTCATCAGACATGTGAAAATTAAAATTTTACTTGAAATTTAAATGTCTCTCTTGAAAAAAAATATTTACTCCTATTATATTTCCAAAGAAAACAATAGATTAAACAGACACTCTTCACACAAAATATTTCAAATGAAATTAAATAAGATTTAGGAATTTCTCCCTAACGTTTCTCCTTTATCAATTATTACTACATACTCTATAGAAAATGTTGTCCCTTTGTCTGTAGGCTACTATGCTTCAGTATGATTTCGCTGAACAATAGTCTGCTCCTATTGTTGGTAGCTCAAAAAAGTTTCTGATCTTGTCCTTCCTCCTTCCTACTTTGGCAACGAACAAACTGATGCCTATTTTCTATGGGACAAAGAACAACAAATTTGGACAAGTTTTTGGATATTGAAGAGAGATAAAAAATGATGTTTTAGAACATAGAGGGATCAAATGAATTTGGGAAAACTATAAACACCCTGGCTCTGATACCATAATAGAAACAAATATAGTATTAAAATGCTGAAATTTGTTAACACAGAGAATAATACAGATTATACATAAAACACTGAATGCTCTAAATTGATTTGTGAGAGGAGTGGATGGCTATATTTTTAGAAAGGTAGAGAATTGTGGTAGAGATTGGGAAGGATATATATAGGAATGATCCATAAAGAAGAGATACCTAGAATAATCTAAAGGAGGGAAAACTCTAGAAGATGGAATCATCAAGAAGAGGTGAACAATTCTAGAAGAAGTAAAAAAGGATGTGGTATAAATAATCATTATTCTAACAAAGTACTTATCTTCAAACACCAAGGAAACTTATTACTTCAAGCTGAATGTCAAAGTACAAGGTGATCTCACCATCATGAATGAAGTCAGAATAATAAGAACTCACATTGAAACTGATAAACTATCCTCCATAGCAAAAACACAACTAAACACAAGATAAATGGAAACAACTAAAAGTAAATTCACTATATTTTGGGCAATGCAAAAATGCTTAATACTTAGGATGATCATGCATAAAACACCAAAGGTTAAAAACATATGAGCTCCCTCAAATGGATGGGATAAGTAGAAAAGTTACTCTTTTGACCATGAGGCAAAGTGAACGTGGTCTTCCCTTCCAACAAAACAAATAAATCAATTGCTTGTTCTTCTTTTTCTTGCATCATTTCTAGCTCCAACGTGCTAGTTTTCAATCTACTCTTTTTTTGCTTCCGCTATTATTCTCACTCCTTGTGGGATTTGGCCACCCACCGTATTCTATCTCCTTTATGGGATTACACCCACTAGCATCTATCCTCCTTTGCCAAAGGCATAACCATATCTCAATCAAATCACATGTGGGTTGGAACCTACTCTCATTCATCCACCACCATCGAGATGTTATATCATGAACTTCACTCTCCCAAGTGGTCTCATACCAATCATACACTGACCACCTCCTCCTAAATTTCACTTTCAACTTTGTTCACACCTTGTCCAATTAATTGTTGAATCACGTACAACTTCACACTTCTAAGCTTTCATTTGCTCTCTCATGGCTACAACCACATCCTCCACATAGGCTATGGCTACCATACAAATCAATGATTCCTCTATACCTTTCATGAGCTCAAGGAAATCATTATCTACACCTATAACATAAAGTTAAGAATCCTACACTTGATCTGATCTCAAACTTATCTTCTCTAATTCGTCCTCAATTGTGTTATAAACTTACTCTAGGTCAGGCTTGGAATTCTCAAAGCCTTTACGAACAACTTTCAACTATTATTCTTCCTTAATTGGCTGCAACTGAACCCTCACCTACATGTCTCTTTGAGAACCAATTTGTTCCCATATTTTACCAAAGTTTTGTTTCTACATATCATATTGAAGACACTCCCCTAGAGTTCAAACATCAACACCAATCTACTCTTCATTTACTACTGCCACATTCATCTCTTGGTTAGATTTTCCATTATGTCTCTTAAACCAATGAACATATTGGACTGTTCCACACTTAGTCCTTGTCTTCATTATCTTACACATGGATGAACTTGCACAATGCACAATCATATTAAGTAAAACAAAATTTCTCTCATTCACCTTATAAATCATCTCGTCAGACTACAAAGACATGTTGCCCAACCCTTTGTCAATTCTAGCATACTTCTAATTATTTTCACTCTCACAATGAGCTCTCAGAAGCTCCGTATCATCCACCTCCAAGGGTGTCATCTCCTCATCTATACCTCTATTTTTAGCTCTATCACATTGTTGAACCTTGACTATATCCTCTGTATATGCACTAGCCTACACAACCTCCATATCAAATGCTTCCACCATGGATACTTACAACTCTATATGGTTGATCTCTTCATTCACATGAAACTCTACATGGCCACAATATTCATTCATATAAGTATATGTCATGCCTTGGTTATCCTCAACCCTAATACCATCCAAAATAAAAATGCTAATCTCATTGCCATCAAAATTTAACAAAATATTAGATGTTTCTCACTTATGGGACTACACAAACTCTTTCCCATCATTGCATAATCAGTCTACAACATCTACTACATAATATACCATCTCTCTATCATCCTTATCAATGATTTACTCACCTATGGGCTGATCACATCTCTTGTTTATTTCATTTTTTTGAAAATCAACATTAGGCTCTAGATATAGAAGGCTCTCCATGTTGTCTTCCAATATAGCCTATTCATTGTTGTACTTATACACCTCCTTGCTACTTATCAAAATAGTCTTTAATTATTCACATGACAATGTCCTATCCATATTGCCCCTCGTGGTAATATGCTTAAATCACATCCATTATCATATCTCGTCGCATGAAGATTCCTCAACCATCCAGCCTATAATTTTGGTTGTATAAAATGCACCAACATCTCGGAAACTATATATTTCCACCGATACACTTTCTTCTTTCCCTTCCTTTGTCTCCTCACTTGGAGATCCTTCTAAAATGTGGCAGCAAATCCACTGAACCACTTGCTTGTAACCTTAATTGTCATGGGATCAACAATATTCGTATTCAAAAAATATATCTCTAGCTCAACTTTCTAAGTCATGAGTTGTTCTAAACTTTTTTGTACACAAAATATTGGAGTATCATTCAAATATTTTTCTTTTTTCTCCAAGACAACCTTCATTGGGCTCTTTCATATGCTAACCTCTTTTCATGTACTTGCTTTGCCTCTTTCCAAAGTATCTATCCACACTTATAGGAACAATAATTTCACCATCAACTCTTCCTCATCAATATCATACACAGTTGCACCTTCATCATCTTGTGCAGTCTTCCCCATCATGTCCTACCTTGCTGGGAACATTTTTAACATTTCTATCAACTCATCTATCACATGTGCCATTTTGTTGTGTGCCATCTTTGACCATGAATCAATGGATTCCTCTTTCATAACCTACAATGGTCTCCAAATTGAATCTCACAAACTCCTACATTCTTGCAAGACTTCACACACTTGTAACCACCTATGCAAGCTTCTCAACAGCTTGAAACTCTATGTGGACTTCTCTATCATATCCTACAATAGACATTGAGTTTTCACAATTACAACCGCAAGGACACTACCTTACTCTGATACTACTCGTGCAATCACATAAATAATGAGACTAATTAAACACTACCACTAGTTCCCATGTTGCGATAGTTCACCAATCACTATGGACAGGCATGCATATTTCGTCAAACAATTCATTGTCTCACTACATAGATCGATTTTTCCATTAATACACAGCAGAAATGCAACTCATGTTATGCCATTTTATAGAATGGAAGTAGTCACTAGAAAGTACAAAAACCCATATATGCATCGATAGCGGTTCCAGACGGATTGAAGACTGCTATTATATATATATATATATATATATATATTCAGTTTTAAGTTATTTCTGAGACTCTGTCGAGCTTGGGCAAAGTCGGTTTCGTATTTGCAAGACCAAAGTGGGCTTTTCGAAGCCAAAAAAAAACACCAATGCAGACCCTATCGTATTTGAACACCGATTACCGCAAAAAACAAAGGCAACAAGACTCTTTACCAGGTCAGGTTTCATTTAGCGCCAAATTAATTGGAAAATTTTCCCAGATCACGTAGAGATTCAACTTGCTGCATAACACTGTCAACAGTCGCCAAGCTCACGACCCCGTCGGGATTGAAAAGGCTACTATGTTATAAGAATTCTTCGGGTTTTACATTGTCGAATTCCACAACGAGTACACGTTTAACACAATGACCCATCCGGGCAATAAGTTCCGAATAACACTGTGAGACGAACTCGCCAGGCTCAAATCTCTGGATGACATGTGAAAGAATATATGATTTGCCTCCTCGCCGGCTGCGGATGAAGCAACTCCAAAGTTAGTAGTTGGCACAGTCAGGCCACCATAAACCATCGTTTCAATATATCCGAATCCGTTATTACATTTGTAATCCATACCACTTCATTTGGTTCTTTTTCCAGTTCAGGAGCTGCCGTGCCTGCAATTGATGCTTGAGGATCATACGTTAAGCAAAATTCAATCACAGTTGCAACCACCGCATCAATTAAGGTCTCAATCTAATTTGCAAAGGATCGAGACACGTAGTTTTGCCAACAACTCAAGCAGAAAAGAGACACGATGACATAAGAAACCTCGACCAAACATAACTCAGGACCAAGATTAAGATGAAGTATTGATCTACAAACACCAAGGAAACTGATCCCTTCAAGATGAATACTGATGTACAAGGTGATCGCCATTACAAATTCAGTCAAGATCACGAACAACTCGCATGGAAACTCTGCAAGTATCCACGACACCAAACACACATTAAGACATAAGATGAAAGCAAACTCACTCTGTTTTACCCGATGGAAGTTTGCCTAATTCTCAGATGGTCTAGTATCATTTTTCACTATATCATTAGCCAATTTCATAGAACTATTGCTACTCTTTCGGGAGGCTTGTTTTAAAAAAATAATTGCCTTTATAACGATATTGAAAAGAAGTAAATATTTAGGTAAATTAATTTATTTCATTAAAATATTTTATATTAAAATATTCTTCAACATATTTGTTATTTACATAATACGAATTTAAAAAAATATTACAATGTTTTAGGGCCGTAACATATATGTTTTCTTGCTTTGATATAGAACTCAAATAGATTACAGCTAGGAAATTTGGGTTCAATTATATGGTTTAGTTTAAGTATTTCTTTGTTTGAAACTTTTCACCAAGTTTGTTTAAATGACCTTCAAAGCCAATTGATAAGCTTCCTCCATGTTAAATATTCTATACATTCTTAATTTATTTTGAATAAAATATTTCAAACCATTTACATACCTTACAACTATATACTCTTCTATTTCATCATGCTCCACTCATATGGAAATCTTGTAAAATTCATTTCTATACTCTTGTATGATGTGATCTTTTTGCCTTAAATTTTGAAATCTTCTACAGAGGGTTTCTGCATAATCCACAAGAAGAAAGTTCTCCCCCAGATTCTTCTCTATATTTTTCCACAAATTGATCTTCTCTTTACCTTTTCTCCATCTCTCTTTCTATAGGTGATCCCACCAAATCATTGCATGACCTTTCAATTTTATGCATGCAAACTTTACCTCTTTATCTTGTCTCATAGTCTTCCATTCAAAGAACTTCTCTATAATATTCATCTAATATAGCAACTCTTCTAGTTTTAAACTACCTCCATAATCTAGAACATCAACCTTGATTCCTTCATTTCTTCTTTCTAAATCCCAAACCATCATCTCTTCCATTGATGGCGGTTTCTCTTGTTACTCTTCTTCTTGTTAAACTTTTTCATCATGATCTGTGTCTTCCTAATGATCACCTTTTCTTCATCCTTAATTAGTGATAGCCTCTACATATCTTGTATAGTCTAGTTTAGCTGTTACATACCTCCACATCCTCTCATAACTCTTTACTCCTCTAAGATTCAAACTTGCTCTAATACCAGATAATCAACCCAAAAAGTAATAAAAATAATAAAATTGCCAATAGGCCAAGATCTTGAAATAATACTCATAGTCGATTCGTATTGATTGCTTGAAATAACTAAAAAAAAAAACCAGGATTAAATAATCCTAAACACAAAAATTAGAGTCTACATGTAAAATTTTTTTAAAAAAAAAAAACTAAAAAAAATGTCTATTTTTAGTAGCCACTATTCATAGTAAGTTTCACAAGTAAACACACGTGGATATAATTTTTTTTAAAAATAACCTAAATACTAAAATTAGCTTATGGAATGAAATTCAACTAAAGTTGACTTTTGGTTCTAAAATATACAATTATTAAAAATAAAAAATTCTCAAAAAAATCATTAAATTTTAATTTTGAACCCTCAGACGATCAGGTTTGGCCTCTAAAAAATATCAAATTCAAATATATGTAGATAAAGTGGCTTAGGTAAGAATCAAACTTTTTGATACTCTTGTTATGTTGTATGGATGAGCTCAAGCAAAGTTGTGGCTCAAGAGTTATGGCCTCTAGAAGGTTGGCCTATTTTTTCTACATCATAGGTACTCTGATTTAATGTATATCCAATGTTAGTATTTCTATGACACTTCCTCATGTGGATTTATAATTTTTACACTCATGATGATGTGGGTATCTATATACTTAAACTTTTTATGATACTTTGAATTTATCCACATTTTATTCTACCTCTTCCACCTTTTCTTATGGTGGTTCCTTTGTCTCTTGAGTGGATGCAGTGTTTTTTTTCTTATATTTTATCTTTATCTATGTCATCATATGAATCTTCTCCACGATCTTCAACACTTATTTCAATATAATCTTCATTCTCTAACTTGATTATTCTTCGTTCCTTTCTAACTATAATATCTTGTAAAGTGACCTTATTTTTCATAAACCAAGATTTCATGAAATTATTTTAAACATTAATATTTATTTTTCCTAAAGTCTCTCCCCATGGATATCTAAGAAACATATCCAAAACCTTCAAATATAAATAAAAAACCTTAATGTAATATATAT